>BPTQ01000002.1:79564077-79789077 GCA_019973895.1 Chrysanthemum seticuspe | reverse complement strand
AAAGTATGCCGATTTATGTCAAATGCATCTCATTTTAATTGATATGCAGTAGTTTTTAAATGTATGTTGCTTTATGTGTGATGCAGTAGTTTATAAAAGTATGTTGCTTTATTTCAAATGCATATCAATTGAATTGAGATGCAGTAGTTAATAAATGTATGTTGTTTTATATGTCATGCAGTAGTTTATAAAAGTAACCTGCTTTATGTCAAATGCATCTCAATTTAATTGAGATGAAGTAGTTGATAAATTTATGTTGCTTTATTTGTGATGCAGTAGATTATAAAAGTATATTGCTTTATGTCAAATACATCTCAATTTAATTGAGATGCAGTAGTTGATAAATGTATGTTGCTTTGGTTGTGATGCAGTAGTTTATAAAAGTATGTTATTTTATTTCAAATGCATTTCAATTGAATTGATATGCGGTAGTTGATAAATGTTGTTGCTTTGTTTAAGATGCTGTAGTTTATAAAAATTATGTTGCTTTATTTCAAATGCATCTCAATTGAATTGAGATGCAATTGTTGATAAATGTATGTTGCTTTGTTTGTGATGCAGAAGTTTATAAAAGTATGTTGTTTTATTTCAAAGGCATTTCAATTGAATTGATATGCGGTAGTTGATAAATGTATGTTGCTTTGTTTAAGATGTAGTAGTTTATAAAAGTATGTTGCTTTATTTCAAATGCATCTCAATTGAGTTGAGATACAGTAGTTGATAAATGTATGTTGCTTTGGTTGTGATGCAAAAGTTTATAAAAGTATGTTGCTTTATTTCAAATGCATCTCAATTGAATTGAGATGTAGCAGTTGATAAATGTATGTTGCTTTGTTTGAGATGCAGTACTTTATTAAAAGAATGTTGGTTTATGTCAAATGCTACTCAAATTTAATATAGATGCAGTTGTCAATGTGTTTGAATGCTTTTTTGATTGCGTAATGCACTTGATATTGATTTTTACTTAAGATACAATAGATGTTAATTTATGTAATGTAAGTTTTATTTATGCGTGTTAAATTGAAGTGCACTAGGTATATATATATATATATATATATATATATATATATATATATATATATATATATATATATATATATATATATATATATATTATTATTATTATTTTTTTTTAATATTAGCCATTAATTATTGTTTTATATGTGGATGAATTTGGAATGGTCATATTATATCAACTACAATAGATGTTATTTTGAGATTAGTTAATGAAGGGGGTGTACATGATACATAAACTGGAATTCGAGAAGGTAATAGGAGGACACAAACAAAAAACGTACTTGAAAAGAAACATCCTGGGGGTAGTCTTAAAGGGGATGTGTTTTTACCTTCAGTTGTTGGGGAAGGTGTTGTAGTCAAGAAGGGAAATCGGAAGAAAAGTAAATTCTTGATTGTATGTCTGATGCATTTTTTCTTGTTTATGCTTAAATGTGGTTTAATGCTTTTGTTGTGATTCATTTTACAATTAATTGAGTTTATGTTAGAGCTTTTGTGTTTGTTTGAATCTTTTATTTTTTAACTGAGATGCAACAGAACATATGTCTATGTTTTTAATCTTTATCTAATAATAAAAGAAAAGACTAGCAAACTAGAAGATATAAGTAAAAATAACAGATAAAACAAGCGTAAAAGTTCTGCTGATAAAAATGATCCAGAATCAAAGAAAAAGATGATAGTTGCTATTGATAAAAATTATGAAGATGCTGGCGATGTAGCTACAAAGTATGAACCACTGAATTTGAAAACAAGAATGTCACCGGGTAATTTGCAAAACCTTATTCAATCTTGTACCCCTGGACAATTGAAAGTTATAGAAGAAATGGGTTTTGGTGATTTTTGTGAAGATTTTAATTTGATTCTACACCAATAGCTTTGGGATTATGGGTTTGTCAGAATTTTGATGCAAAAAAGTGTACTTTGGTTTTGAGGGAAAATAAAAAGATTAAAATCACACGTGAATTGATTCATGATATTCTAGCTATCCCAATGGGGGATTTAAAGGTTACAGCTCTTCCGGAGACCACAACTTTAGATCCAACAACAGTTAGATGGAGAGCAACACTCCTTTTTTATGATTCTAATGGACCAAATCATTAAAAAAATCATATAAGCATTCTTGAAGCATATTTGAGTGGAGTGACAGATGAAATTTGGGCTTTCAAAGTAGGATTCAAATACCGGAAATATAAGCATTCTTGAAGCATATATTCTTAAAGTATATGAGCAATATTTAGTAAAAAAAATGTTTTTCAAATACCGGAAATGAAGGACAGTTTAAGAAATTTTTTGTCAAAGTGTAAGTTGCTATTAGTTGACACTGATTGTAAGATGAAGATAGCATTTGGTTTATACCCTGAAGATGAGGAGATAAAGAAAATAGTTGAATTGAGAAACAAGTTATTCTTGGAAGCATATAAAGAAGATGACAATGATGGTGTTACTGCGGAAGAAGAAGGTGGTAATGGAAAAGAATTTGAAACAAATGAAAACGATGTGGAAGTGTTTGGTGAAACAAACAATGCAGAAGAAGGTTATAATGGAAAAGAAGTTGATGTAGAGCTTCCACCTGTGGATGCAGAACAAACAATGCAGCAGCCGGGAGGTGATACTGCTAAAGCTCAAGCGTCAAAAAAGGTAGATGTTAAAAAACCAATTTCAAAAGAAAGAAATCCTGTAAGAGGAAGAAAGAGAACAACAACTGTTGTGCAAGAATCTCATGTTGAAGCTCTTACTAATTCTGTAGTGACACTTTACTATGAAAGGAAAGTTGCATTAAACAAACAAATTTCCAAAGATGAAAAGAAAATTGCTGAGTACTTATGGAGTATCTGTAATCTTGGAAGGTATATTTATCTGTTTATGTTAATTATTATTTATAACTGCATCATTGATTAATTTATACTTTATGTTTATGTCGATGTACAGTGATACTGTTTTCAAGACAAAAGATTGTGAATTGCAATGGAAGTTTTTTGAAAGCCTTTATCCAAAAGTTGAAGTTGCTTCACCTATACTTGACACATGAAGAGAAATACAGAAAAAGGTTTTCAAATGCAACTAATTTGTATTTTAGCATAGGAATTGTGGTGAGTTTATTAGTAATCATTTGATTTTTAACTATAAATTTTTTATGTTTAATAATCATTCTATTTTTATTAAAACAGACAAGATCCTTGATTGAAAATGGAGTGGATGAATTTGAAAGAATTTTTGATCAAAGAGTTAAAGCTGTTTTGAAATTGGCACAAAAGAAAATTTTCCATGATATTGATTTGGTAAGTAAAATATGACACAATATGTTTTAATTTTAACTTGTATTCCGTACCTTTAAATTATATCCAAGATGTAGTAGTTTTAAAGATGTTGTTTCTCTGATGCAGTAGCATTTGAATTGTGAAAGTGATTTTGTGTGCTTTAATGTTTTGTGATGCACTAGGAGTTCAACTGAGATGCATAAGCTTTTAAATTTTTGCGTATGAGCATCAGTTAGGTTAGATGTAGTTTGCGTCATGTGTGAAAGTGAATTTGTGTTCTTGAATGTTTGGCTGATGCACTAGCATTTGGTATGAGATGCATTAGCTTTTAAATTGCCGCATCATGTGCATCACGTACGGAAGTGATTTCATGTGCTTGAATGTTTGGATGATGCACTAACAGTTGGTCTGAGATGCAGTAGATTTTAAATTGCCATGTATGACCACGAGATAGGTTAGATGTAGTATGCATCATGTACGAAAGTGATTTTGTGTGTTAGCTAAAGCAAATAAGCTTTATGAATTTCAATAATGTTCTATCTGTATTCTAATAAAATTTAAAACTTCAAGTTTTCTTCCCAATGATAAAAATGGAAAACTCATCATATCATTACTATCTGATATGTTTTAATATGAGGTCTGCTGAAATTGACATCCTGGACAATATGGAGAATGAAATTGATGATATATATGTCAGATATGGAAATGTGCTAAAAGCTATTGTAAGTATAACTTAAATTGATTATATAAATAATGCATTAATTGTTTATCTAGTACATCATTGTTTTAATACTAGTGAATGATTTAGCACAGGTTGATTCATTTGTTAAATACCTGATAACAGAAGATCGCCCAAAATGCAACGAGTTTTTAATTACCAAACCTAAACATGTGAAGTTGCTTTGGAGCACAAAATAAAATAATAAAGACTCTGTGTGTTTGTTATGAGGCACATGGAATCATATCTCGGAAATGGTTATTTTGTGCATAATTTGAAGAAAGAAGAAGAAGATCTAAAAGCACAACTTGAGTTTTTGCGAGTGAAGTTCTTAACGAAGATGATTCTTATGGAAATTAATTTTCAAAGGGCAAAAATCTTGAAAGAAGCAAATGCATTTGCGAAGGATAAAAAAAAAACAGCTCTAAACTTGTCACAGCTAACAATGTCAACGTTTCTCAGGATTTATTGGCAAAAATTATTGATCGAGTAAAGATGATCACTGAATGATGACGATATGTATTTTAAGTATAATCCTGTTGGATGTTTAAAACTTTTTATTTTGATTACTATTGAACTTTTAGATTTGTGTTTTGATTAGTATTTGTTTAATATTAAGATGCAGTAGATTTAATGTTGATCCCAGTTAAGAAACTCTTTGTAAATATAGATCTTTGATAGCTTATATATAAGAAACTGTTTGCAAAAACTACTCAAATGCTAAAACACTACTTCATCAAACAAACAATCACTAAATACAAACTTAAGCAAACACATCAATCAGACAACACTTAACGTAACTAGTACTCAAATGCTAAAAAAACTAAAACCTCCTGCATCTCAATTAAAAACCTATTGCATCAAACACACAATTACTATTACAAACTTAAACAACACTTAACGTTACTAGTCCTCAAAAACTTAATGTAACTAGTCCTCAAACGCGAAAAAACTAAAACCTCGTGCATCTCAATTAAAAACCTACTGCATCAAACACACAATCGCTAAATACAGACTTAAGCAAACACATTAACTAGACAACACTTAACGTAACTAGTACTCAAACGCAAAAAAAACTAAAACCTCCTGCATCACAATTCAAAAACTACTGCATCAAACAGACAATCGCTAAATACAAACTTAAGCAAATACATCAATCAGACAACACTTAACGTAACTAGTACTCAAAAGCTAAAAAACTAAAACCTCCTCCATCTCAATTAAAAACCTATTGCATCAAACACACAATCGCCGTTACAAACTTAAACAACACTTAACGTTACTAGTCCTCAAAAACTTAATGTAACTAGTCCTCAAACGCGAAAAAACTAAAACCTCCCGCATCTTAATTAAAAACCTACTGCATCAAACACACAATCGCTAAATACAAACTTAAGCAAACACATGAATTATACAACACTTAACGTAACTAGTACTCAAACGCTAAAAAAATAAAACCTCCTGCATCTCAATTCAAAAACTACTGCATCAAACAGGAAATCGCTAAATACAAACTTAAGCAAACACATCAATCAGACAACACTTAACGTAACTAGTACTCAAATGCTAAAAAACTAAAACCTCCTGCATCTCAATTAAAAACTAACTTAAACTAACTTAACCTCATAAATGACCTAACTAAAACCTAATGCATCTCAATTAAATTACTGCATCAATATTTTAAATCAACTGCATCATTATATAATAATCAAACTAATAGTTGTAACATCAAGCTAAGAAGTCCTACTAGGTTACAAGCACTTCCTATACAATCGTATCTTTTCTATACTTAAATAATACAACATAATAGGAACGCGTAATTCCATAAATTTAAACAGACTCTAATACTACTTCTTCTGTTTAGAGTAGAGAACCTTTTCATACTTTCTAATCAACTTGTAAGCTTGATCATCAGGAAAGTAATGTCTTTGAGTTTGGTATATGTGAAAACATATACCTTTTCTTTATCAAAACTAGGCCAAATAAACCAGAAATCAGCCATTAATGCTTAACATTTGTGTGTTTCTTGAGTTTATGCATGTGCAGGTACATGTATGTCAAAACAGACAAAAGAAAGCGAAAACAGAAGAAAACCGAGCACGAGAAAGAGTGCGAAAGCCAAAGCCGGGGAATCAGTTGAGTCAATTTGAAGATTTTGAATGTTCAGAAGATGATTTTTGAAGAATTGGATCATGTTTGAAGGAATTACACAACAAACCCTCAACTTCTCCAAATTTACAAAACACACCCTCATCTTTGGCAAAATTACACAATTTACCCTCTACATTGCAAAATTGTCATTTTCACCCCTCATATTCCCATATTTACATTTTACACCCTTGTACCCCCATTATATCCATTTTCCAAATTCACCCCTACACTTTCCTATATTACACCTTTACCCCTTTAAAATTCCAAAACTTACACTTTTTATCCTAAAACATAACCAACCAGATCCTCAAAATAGTCCAAATCCATTTTTATCTCAAAGCCCAAGCCAATTCCCATTTCCCATTTCTGACCCTTTCCTTATTTTACTGATCCCCAGTCAAAACCCCAAATGAACCCTTATCAATCCCACTTGAACCCCCCCAATTCAAACAATATTACCACCTAGTCAAATTTACCCTCACACCAAAAATAATCCTCAGTTACTGTTCACTTCCTTCTACCCCCATTTACCCTGCTCCCATCAAACAATTACCCAATCATTGGATTTTCTAGACCTTTCTGACATTCCCCTGACACGTGCACAGTACCATGCTGGCAATCCATGTGCAATTGGTGATGTAAATTGATCCAACGTCCAAAATTTGTGCTTAAAATTGAAGCAAGCAATCAAAGGCCAAGATCACAAGTGAGAATAGTTCCTGAAGCTTCTAAGGATCCTCTAAAACCTAGTTTTCAACTATATATACCCCTTGGTTTTCACATAGTAGGTGTATTCTAAGTGTGTAATTTCCTTTAAATGTTTCTATGTTAAAATTGTTTTAAGCTTCTAGTTTTAATTGTAATTCTGTTTTCAATAGTGTAATCAGCTTTTTTATTAATAAAATTCAGTTTTACTCTTTACTTTGTTGAATTATATTGTTGAAATTCTAAATTTTGTCTTAAGCTTTATAAAATGTTCATTAAGCTCTATTTAGTTTCATATTTAGCTTCTTAATAGCTTATTTACTTTGTTTCTGTCTTCAAAATCAAAAACATAAAAAAATCAGAAAAACTTTCAAAAAATACAAAAATATGTCTAAATTATGTTTTAAAGCTTCAATAAGCTTTTGAGTAGTTTAGATAAGTTTGTATAAGCTCATTATAGCTTATTATAAGCTTTTTTTAAGGTTCAATTCAGTTTAACACACAAAACACTAAAATAGTCAACAAAAGTCAACTAAGTACCATTGCATAATTGTGGAAAGCTTGAGGAAGTTGCCTGCAATGGATGGGGCAAGATGAACTTTTACCAGCTTAATCTCTGATTAAGCTGGATCTTGTAACTGCCATTAAGTTGGAGCCCTTGTTAGGCTAGGGTCTCAAGTGAGCTTAATTCTATCTCTTATTGATTTAGAATTGCATTTTATTGTTTTAATAACTTAGATTTGGTAATACTAGCTTATTTCTGTCATTGTTGCTTAATCTCAGTTGCTTTTAGTTTATTGTAATCTGTTTCATCATTATTTAGCTTGTTCATCACTTTTGCATACTTATTTGGTATAACTGTCATTCATTGCATCTTTAAGAATTAGGTGTTTAGATTAGTCATATTGCACTCAATTAGTTTAATTCAGATAGTATAAACTGTGTGATAAGTCTCTTAGCTTAGTTTATTCATTTGCATCACAATCTCTAAAATTTGTTCAGAACAGGAGTGTTTGGATTAGAATAGGTAATTGTGTCCTAGTCAAAATCAGTAGCTTAGTGTAGTTCAAATAGTTCACAATAGGTCTAGTTAAGATAGTCATAGCATAAAATTCATAGGCTATTAGTTAAAAAGTCAAAATTCTATTTAATCTCAATTTTATGCATAATAATTAGTTTTTCAGTTTGCATAATCAGTCATTTAGGTTCATAGATTGTTATAGTAGATTAATTAGTTTCTAAATTAGCTTACTTCATCATTTATATTCAGTTTTGATCTTCCAAAGTTCATTTTAGTCAATTTTCAAGTTCTCTCAAAAAGTCAAAAAAACCAAAACAGTTTTCGAAATAGGTTTAGTTTTACATTTTTAATTTCTTCATTTTAAGCTCAATCTTGCTGAAACTTGGGGATTTTAGATTTTGGAAGCTGACCTTTAATCTAGTATTTTTAGTTTATTTTATTATTTTTTTAATCAGCTTTTACGAGGCTTTCTTTGGGTTGTTTGATAGAAATCTGCCCTGCACCACAGACACATCAATGTCATTTCACACTTTCATAAGCTCTTTTTAAGCTTCTAAAAGCTTCTATAATGTCTTATCTTGGATTTATAAGCTTTCAGTAGTGCTTAGTTGAGGTTTCAGTTGAATTTGGGTCAGTAGCTTCTTGCATTAAGCTGTTTGATAAGCCAAAAGTAGTAGCATTAGACTGTCCTGTGCACAGTGGTGCATCATTGCTTATTTGATAAATTTAGCTTATAGAGTGCTTAATTGTGTTTTACCTAGTCTCATTAGCTTATTAAAACTTTAATTTAGTAAGTTTCTCATTAGTGATAGCGTTTTAGAAGGAGTTGATTAGCTTTAATTCAATCAGTCAAGTTTTTGTTCTAACCTATTAAGTCATATCTGCTTTTTCTGTTTCCAGCTTATTTTCATAAGATTTTTTAGTTTTACAAAAATTTTCTAAGCTTCCATAAGCTTATTGTTTCAATCAGCAAAAAGAAGGAAAAAAAAGGGAAGTCTTGGAAGTAAGGGGTGAGTGGGACTCGAACCCCAGACCTCAACAAGACCTCAACCCTTTCACACACACACCTTTACCATCTGCTCTAAGTGTTTTCCCGTGTCATAATCTACACAAACTAATCTCTTAAATACTCTTTTTCATTTTAAGCTTAAGCTACTGCTAAGCTTATCTGCAGTTTATTTTGAGCTTGTTTTCCAAAGTTTACAATTTTCATAAATTAGTATTAGTATAAAGTATTTTTAGAAAAATTTTATAATTTTCTCAAAAGTTTTAGTATTTTTAAAGAATTGTTTTCTACTTTTTAGTTTTTAATTCATAAAAAATAAATAAAAACCAAAAAAAAAAAAAAAATTCCGCTTTTTCCCAAAATTTTCTTTTGTTATATTTCACGTAGGAAAATTCGTTTTACATTTCTAGGGTCATTTTTCCTTAGTTTTCATTTTTAGGCTTGGGATTTTCCTGAGCGTACTCGTTTTTTAGGGTTTTAGTGCGTTTTAGGCCCCGATAACTTAGTTTAAGTGTTTTACTTGCCTAATTAGTTAATTTTAGCTATTTTTTTTTTTTCATATTTTAGCTTAATTCCCCATTAATTGCCCATTAATTGCCCATTTTCACTATTCAAATCCCGTAAAACATGACGTGAGTTATAAAACTCCATTCATCCTTCGCTAGGAACGATCCAAGGACTCAAACCTCATACGTTTGAGTTGCTCTTGAAATATAATATAATTGATTTCCCTACATCAGAGTTCTAAGCATCTTAGGAACTAGCATCTGTCGTATAATCTCTTTGTTGGCCATAAGTTGTGGATAGTTTTTTTCCCACAGCATGTAGATTACCAAACCATGAGCATACAGAGCACGCACACCAAAAATCTGGTATAAATCCCATCTCTGAACTGTGTTGTTCCTCAACTGTAACCATCCCTGATCCTCATGAGTTGGCTTAAACATAACCTTCAGATAGTTCCAAATAACTGCATCATAGACCATCTTAGGATAGGGACTATGTTTTTCCTTAAATATCCTCTAGATATCTACAAGATCTGTCCTATCCAAGTACTGAACCATCTGACTGAACCTGATGAATCTTTGAATCTGATCATTGGCTCTCTTGACATCCTAGTAGGCCTCACTTCCATCTCTGACTCCAGAAATTACATCAACCACAGGATGTTTAACCCCCAAAGGAGTTTCATTGACAACCTCAGGTCCAAAGTACTTAGTCAAAACTGTAAACTCCTGCATTGTTTCTTTGTCATGTGGATCAATCTGCTCATCTTCCTGCTCATTAACTTTTTCACTAGTACCTGATCCTTCTTGTTCTGTGTCAGACTTCTCAAATGCTTTGGACTTCTCTGCTTTTCTCTTCTTTCTCCCTTTGGTCTTTCTCCTGAACCCAGTTCTCTTAACACCAATAGTAGAAGTCTCCTGTTGGACCTCTTCCTTCACCTTTTCTTTCACTTCATGCTCCTTTTCCACATGTTTCACTTCCTCTACCACTTTATCCTTCAAAGGCTTTTTAGCATTCATAGGTATGAAGTTGTCTATTTCACTTTTGGCAGAATCATACATCTTTTCAATTTCATCATCGAAATGCTTTAACTGCACCAACTTCCACCCCTTCATATTCTTCAAGTAGTGGCATTGAAAGTTTCTTCTTTGTTTCACAGTTGGTGGTTTGAGCAACTTTTTCTTAAGTCTTTCAGCAGCATATTATTTTCTTTTCTTATCCATAAACTCCTTTAGCCACTGAGTTCTTTCATCAATTGTATAATTATCCTCATTTTCTTCTTTGATGATTCTATTCAGCTTACAATTAGCATCACCCTTGACCCTTTCTTCATCCCACTATGCTAACAGCTCCAAAATCTTCCTCTCATTTTATGCTGCAATCCTCTGTTTCTACAGAACTTGTTCATTTTACGAAGAAAACTTGGCTTGTAGTTCAGTAGCCACCTTTTCATCATGTGCAGCTAACTTCTCTTTTGGCCATAATTCCATTGGTATGTCAGCATAGGCATCAGGCTCTACATACACTCCTTTGCCTTTTCCCTCATACTTTTGTTGAGAAGAAGTTGCCTTTGTTGTAGAGACTGGTTCTTTGAAGACCACACCTTCTTTGACCATTGGCTTTGATGCTTGTGGTTTTGGTGCTTGTGGAGTAGGTTGAGGTTGAAAATGTGTAACTGGTGTAGCAGAAGAATCTTTGACCATTGGCTTTGATTTCTTCAAGTCCATCATTGCCTTTGCCATTGTTGTATCATCTTCTGTGACATCAGTTGGGGTAGCAGTATCTTCATTTACATTAGAAGCAGTTGCTGATGCAGATGCAGCAACATATTCCTTCAAACTAGCAGCAGTTTCAAGTGTACTAGCAGTAGGTTCCTTTAACCCAAAAGTAGTTTCCTCCCTGCAGCAATACTTTGCTCTGTTACTTTGTTAAATTAAAATGCATTTGAAATAAAGCAACATACTTTTATAAACTACTGCATCACAAACAAAGCAAGATACATTTATCAACTACTGTATCTCAATTAAATTGAGATATATTTGACATAAAGCAGCATACTTTTATAAAATACTACATGACACATAAAACAACATACATTTATCAACTACTGCATTTCAATTCAATGGATATGCATTTGAAATAAAGCAACATACTTTTATAAACTACTGCATCACACATAAAGCAACATACATTTAAAAACTACTGCATATCAATTAAAATGAGATGCATTTGACATAAATCAACATACTTTTATAAACTACTACATCACTAATAAATTTAACAACTACTGAATATAAATTAAAAAATAATACTTACTTGATGATACATTAGAAGCAGTTGCAGATGCAGATGCAACAGTAGATTCCTTCAAACTAGCAGCAGATCCAACATCAGTTTCAAGTGTACTAGTAGCAGGTTCCTTTAGCCCAGAAGTAGTTTCCTCACATGCAGCAGTACTTTGCTCTGTTACTTTATTAATTTCAACTACTTGATCCTGCTTTTTTCCACGTTCACATCCATACTCATATCATCCAAACCAGTACCCTCATCATCCAATCCTGCATCCATATTGTTTTGAGCCTCCCCTGAAGTTGTGACATTGTCATTCCTCCCCTGTCTGGGAGCATCCTCCCCCAAACTTGATTCTTCAAAAGAACTAACCCTGAATGCAGTGCCAGCCTATTTCAACCTCTTGTACTTAGCTGTTTTTGACCTCTGAATTTCCTCCAAATATCTAACTCTTGACTTCAACTTCTTTATTTCTGCACCTGAGAATTAGAGGTCAAGAACATCTTGTGACAATTTTGTACATATAGCCGTCAATTCATGTAAAATTCCATTACTATCTTCACCACTTCGGCTTGTATTACCTAGCCTGAGAGGTGGATCACAGGAGTTGTCATGGTGTACATCATTATCCGTCAAATCCTCATTCACTGGTCTATCCTCATCGATGTGTAACCTTCCCTAAGAGGTGGATCCTTGGATGTAAACTCAGTCTCAAACCTAGTTTGAGCATCTGAGCCCCCCATATTTTTTGTTTGTTTAGGGTGTCCCTCATCAGCAGTAGGTTCCTGAGATCCTAACACATCAGAAGTTTCCTTGGCTTGGGTCTTACTTATGGTACCATTGTCCTGCTCTGCTGCTAAGCTAGAAGCAGTAGTGGCAACCTTTGCCAACATGTCATCTTCCCTTCCTGTGACAGCCTCATCTGGATCCATACCAGTGCTAGCCTGAGGTAGCTGAGCACCATTTTGTATTTCCTACGGTGATAGATAATTCTTTGAGGTTCAAAGGATGATGGTAAGATGGTGGATGTATGTTGGGGAACAACTGGGATTGCTTCACCTTCATCCTGATTTTGTTGTAGGTTCACCATGTTTTCAAAAAGAGGTGTAACCTTTCCAGAAAATCCAAGTCCATTCTTTTTCATTAAACTGAAAACTTTCTTTGAGAGTTTGGGTGCATCCATGGTTCCTCTATTAGTTCTTTTCTTTTTAAGTTGATTTTCAACAAAAAATTGGAGAAACCTTAGATACAGAAAATAGTTACTTGAATCTCCACAGTTTTTAATCATACCATCCAAAATCATCTTTGAAAAATTGAAAGACTGACCCTGAGTTAAGAACACAATAGCAGAAGCTATATTAGTACTAAACTCATTCAAACCTGTAGTTTTAGGACTAATGCAGTGTAAGATGGTATGAATCAAAAATTTCCATTGAGGGGAGAAAAGCCTTTTGTAAAATTTTAAATCATTGTTTTGCTTTTCATACCCCATCTTTTCCAAACCTTCAAAAAATCGAGGAGTAGGGAGACAATCAATCCTATTGTCATCTGCTAAAATCAAGGAATTTCTAACAGAAGCCTCAGTGATAATTATCTCCTGTTTGTCCACAAAAGCTTGAATCTGTGCTTCCTCATTAATAGTTCTGGACTTAGCAGTAGCCCAAAATTTCTTAACGAAGGAAAGATATATAGTAGGAGATGCTGATAATGCATACCTTATAGGTCACGCATTAAGAAAATCAATTATTTCAGCAAACCCTTCAGATTCTGGCATGGGTTTATCCAGTAATGCAACATAGTTGTGATTATCAGAAAAAGATCTGGTCGTCTCCATGAATTAGGGGTTTGGAATTACGAATTTGTAGGTGGGATGTTAATAGGAGTGTTAGGGTTTATGATCGAGACAGTTTTGGGCGCACAAATTCGATTGAATGAACCAATTGTGGATTTATACTCCAAATGTTACGTTTTCGTCCCTGTATTTTCAAACTAAGTAGTACATTTCAAGCAGTAGATTCTTTGGCCCAGCAGCACTTTATTTTTGCCTAGTAGTACTTTAGTTTGTTAGTAGCAGCATCCACTCTAAATTTACATCAAACCAATCAATATCTTTTTGCTTAATCCTGCAAAATGTTAATCTAACACCACAAAAACACAAGCAAAAACATTCCACAATAATCGCAACACGATTTATACTTAGCAACTGGGATTTCTATTAACAGCAGATTCCAGCAGTAGAATACCCTATCAGTAGTTTCTACTTGGCGTATTCCTTTGATTCTTTCCAGCAACACCTAGTAGTAGATAGAATACACCAGCAGCAGTTTTAATCATACCAGCAGTAGTTAACACTTGGAACATTTCTTCAGGAATTCCATGAGCAGTTGATTCTCTCAAGAGAAGTAGTATCCTTGAAACCTAACATTTAATATTATGATGCAGTAAAATTTTAGCATTATGATGCTGTAGAATTTAAAATGTGATGCACTAGTATCTCATTTTCATTTCAACATAGGCTATAGAAGACATAAATTTATTCATTTCATATATGAACACTTTCAAAAATTCAGTAACTAAAAAGTATTACAATTAACACATGTTCATTAATCCTATTAAACATGTCCATATTCAATTTGATATTTTCATCTGTTACGATTTTTGCTTTTTCTTCATTTAATTCCATAAGAATCATCTTTGCTACATACTTTGCACGTAGCAACTTTAGTTGTATTTTTTGACTATAGCTTTCCTTTCTAAACTACTGCAAAAAATTTCCACGGCCCATATATGTTTCCATATGTCTTTTTACAAAAACACCACAATCAGTTCTATTGTATGTTGTCCTCCAATTCATTCTCCATGTTTTTAGGAACATCAAATAAGAAATCATCGTATTTAGGGTGATTTACTCTTCCCAGGTATTCAATAAATGCGGATATTTTGTTTACCGCATCATGATGCAGTGCATTTATAACACTAGGATGCAGTAAATTTTATTAATGTGACGCAATAATTTATACATTGATAACAGAAGAAAATTTGATTAACATAAAAACATTACATAAACTGATTCAACCACAAAACACCAATACTAATAAACCTTGTGGAAAACTAGAAGGGGGGGGGGGTTGAATAGTTTTACCGATTTAAACTTCGTTTTAATATATTTAGATCGACTTATGTCAATCTATTTGGATGTGTATGTTGGACATTGATAGATATGTGGAAAATTAGAAGGGGGGGGGGTTGAATAGTTTTGCTAATTAAAACTTCCTTTTAATCTAGTTAGATCGACTTATGTCAATCTATTTGGATGTGTGTGTTGGATGTTGATAAACAAGCATATAAAGGTATGTAATGAAAAGATAAGAGTAAGAAGCACAAAACCACAACGCGAGTATTTATAGTGGTTCGGCTACAAGGACACCTTCCTTGCCCTACTCCACTCCCCGAGTCACCTACTCGAGAGTTCGTAAACACTACACCAATCTCCTTATGGCGGAGAAGCCTTCAAAACGTCGGCTACCCTTTTTCCGGTGCTAGGCTAACCACCGGGTTCTTTCACTCCAAGGTGAACCACACCTACACAACGTCGCCTACCCTTTGTCAGGTACTAGGCTAAGTACCTAGTTCTTTCACACCAAGGTGAACCACACCTACACAACGTCGCCTACCCTTTATTAGGTACTAGGCTAAGCACCTAGTTCCATTGCAATGGAGGAACTACTACCCAACACTACACCAACGACTAATCCTAAAGGAGATCAACTCCTTTTTACAACATCATCAAGGATATCAATATCCTTGGATCTAGTACTAATCTATCTTGTACATCGAAACACACTATATCGAATGTACATCTAAGGCACCTTTCACTAATGCCTTTAACTAGATCCTCAAGACACCCTTCATTAATGTCTTGTTTCTTGACTTCTAAGCACCCTTCACTATTGCTTCTAGTCTTGACTTCTAAGCACCCACCACAAGTTCTTATGATATGGACGATAGATACCCTTCACTAATATCTTCGTCTTGACACTTGAGACACCTTTCAAAAATGTCTTCAACACTTCTTAGGAAAAGAAAAACAATCATCAACAAGAAGACTTCGGTAGTACTGATGATGAGGAAGCATGGCAACTCATGGACTTGAGCTTGCTCGACTTCAAAGGTGGTGATCTCGCCTTTAAGAGGAACCTAGAAGATCACACAAAAACAAAACTACAAACATAGATCTCTTGGATCTGAGGTTAGAGAGTTTTTAACTCTAGGGTAAAGTATATTGGAAAGGGGTGAGCAACAATGAAGAAATGGCTCACTATTTATAGAGAAAAAATTCTACTGTTCCCCGGATCCCACGGATCCCTTCCACAAGGGATCCGTCTAGCGTAAAGCTAGGGATCCGTGGGACGCTCCTCTTTACCCGTGGGTATTTTGGTTATGGGTCATGGGTTGATTTATGGATCTTTAGCTAGATACAATGTATCTCTTGAGTGCAATGCACCTAGTCACATGGGTATGGGTCAATACCATGGGTTATGGATATTATCCATATATGATATAAGCATGATGTCATGCAATGGGTTATGGGTCAAGCTCCATGGATCATGGGCTTTGGGTTGTACCCACCTATATTCAATGTATTTGGTCAATGGGTTGTGATACTTAAGTTTCTACCCATTTATATTACCCAATATACTACATACTAGTTATGTGTATATTTTACCCAAATATGTAAACACTAGTTGTTGTACATATGTAATATTAAATCATAAAATCACTTATACTTGTTTTAGTGTTTTATGTGAAAATGTGAATATGTTAGAAACTATTAGTTCAAACCATTTACGTATTTTATTTATTTCGTTAAAATGATTTTACGTTTGTTATCGACAAAACATTAGAAGATCGTAAAATATAAATAAACGTTTTTACGGCTTATTTGTATTAACAATCTCCCCCTTTTTGTTGATGACAAAACATAAAATTATTTTAAGGAAAAGCTAAAATTTGTAAAAGTTTGAATTTGTAGTTTTTACTTTCTTCTCCCCCTTTTTGTCGAAACAAAAAGAGCTTCGAAAGGAAATTAACACATTGTTTTAGAAAAAACATGTGAAAGAAATAAAAAGAAGTAGAGAGCAAGTAACGGGAAAAGATCTCGTCTTAACCCCCCCTTGACGAGTCCATCCCTATGTAAGGGCGTCAAGAAAGTAATACTAAGCTAGTTTGTTTGCAACTAATTTGCAAAAGATTTCGTCTATGTGACGAATGTGCTCCCCTTTGATGATTGCAATTATGCAAAGGGATGTCAAGAAATGTAATCCTAATATTGCAAGTAATTTGCAATGTATTGCTTTGACACAAAGCTCCCCTAGCTTTAGGGTGTCAAAGTCTTCAAGTGTAAATTGAATAACTACAAAACAAAGGTTAGAAAGCAAGTATAATTCAAAATTTCCTGAAAATGTGGTCCAAGTTAGTAGAAAAATAGTTTACTGTATCACGGATCCCACGGTTCCCTCCTAGTAGGGATCCGTCTACGAAAATTAAAGGGATCCGTCTGGCTGATGAATAAATTCAGCAAATGGTGGTATAACAAATAATGTTATCACCAAAGTGAGATATGAGTTATACAACATAATCATATACCCAGAAATATAGCAAGTAGCATGTAATTTCATTTAATAAAACTAGAGTTATGATATACATGACTCTAAAAACTAGGAAAATAAACGATACATGACTAAGAATTTCTAGACCAACTAACGCTTGATACTAGGACACCACTAAAATCTTCTAGCTCAAGTTTGTTTAGGTTTAATCTTGTCGAAACGTTCGGGGAGGTGATAGAACATGAAACGTTGGTCTTCTCATACTTCATGTATCAAACTTTCAAAATGTTGACAATGATAACAATCTTTGTCATGGATAGGTAGCGGTGGTGGAAGAAATGAAATGGCTTGATGCGAAGGATCAAGTGAAGCGGCTTGTGGAGCTTCAAACGACGGAGGGATTGGTGGAGGCGCATTTGAGAATGGCTCGACCAAGAATGATGGTGGTGGTAGAGAAGTGTCAACTTCCATATGGTCGGGTGGTTGACTTTGATGATTTTTCATAATCCAAATGGGATTATATAATGGAAACGGCGAAAAAGAAGCCGAAGCTAATGTTGACTCAACACCTTGATTTTGTACCATTATTCCTCCTAATGAGGAGAATGTTGTCGGCGGAGGAGGATGAGACGGCCTAGGAGGCAAATTCTCTAAATTGTAGAGGTGTGGTGATGATAGTGGATATGTAAGAGAGATAGCTCTAGGAACCAATGGTGATGGTTTAGTGGAGATGATATTGTTTGGCCTAGGAGGTATGGTGGTGTTTGGCATAGGTATTTTTGTGGGTACTATCCTTTTAGGAATTGGTTTGATTGGTTGAGAAGAGATCCTTGCATTTGTTGACTTGACCGGAGATGATTCGGTTGAAGAAATTTCGTGTACAACACGAGTAATTTTCTTGGGTGGTTCTTTGGTGGATAAGTTACTACTTGGAGTTTTCCTCATGATGAGATGATTTCAAGAAGTTTGTAAGGGTTTCTTAAGTGCTGAAAATTAGGATGAAGGTGATGACTATGGAAGTCCTAACAATGTGGTTTATAAGGCAAGAGATTTGGCAAGTGCATTCAAGCCTTAAGCCACTAAAATTCATTGGAATGTGATGATTAACATGCACAAGGGTCAACTTCAGAGTTTGTACTGATCTAGGAACTCATTTAAGATGAGATGGAGTGTTTAAGTTAGGAAGATGAGCTTTGAAATGATTGTTTTAGCAAGAGTTGACATAATCTGTCATCCGGATCCCACGGTTCCCTCCTCAGAGGGATCCGTCTAGGCTAATCCTAGGGATCCGGCTTTTAGCAGCTATGAAAGAGTAGAAATGATGTTTCTAAGGTCTAAGATCTATATCATCTTGAGTGTTTCAGTCCTCCTAAGTGTCTTAAATGAAGGGGTACTTAAGTACTTGAAGGTAATGAGTGATGTGGCTAATGAATGCCTTTTATGGAAGAAATTGGAACTTTCATGAGTACCAATGAATAAACAAGGATGACACTAAAGATGAGAGTGTCAATTGAAGCTAAATCATCCTAGAGATCAGATAGTGACTTAGATTAATGCTTTGGAGAATATCCTAAAGGCTTAAGATGGAAAAACTAGAATTTGATCAATTTCGACCAATTTTGACGTAAGGATGTTTATGATCAATTTTGCTATAAAAGATTTCCAACGTTTAGGTATGAGGGATCATGTGAAAAATGATGTGTGAGCTTAAGAGCGTGATAAGGTTTTAAAATGTACCTTTTTGAGGGGTCGTTTAAGCCCTTATTTGATCACTTTTGTATCCGTTATTACTTAATATCGTTCCTTTTCACTTTTTAGGTCTCTTGAAGGCAAATTGCTGTAATGGCACTTATTTGGACGAAAAGGCGCGGATATACGAAGAAAATGGCCAAAGTCAAGAATCGAGACACTCAAGCTGCTAAATACAAGGTAACGGCGTCACTGCTTAACTGCGACGCTGTCGGAGCATTTTGTGACGGCACATAAGCCAAATTTCTTATTTTCAAGTGACGGTGTCAGGCTTTAAAAGAGTAGGCCGTCGCAACTCAGACGGCCTAGATTTGATCCAGACGGCGTCAGAAGCTGAAGAGGACGGCGTAACAAGCACAAGGTGACGCCGTCGCAAGACTAACGTGTCAAAGACGAAACCCTAATGACGGCGACCCGACGGCGTCACAAATCATAAGGTGACGCCGTCGCATATGTAATCTTATATATAGAATCCGAATTTTCAGTATTGGTGTGTAGTCTTTTGGAGTAAAAACCTAAACCGAACCAAGGCTGTCTTGTACAGTATTTTAGGGTTCCAAACCCTAACTTACATCAAGATAAGTGTTTTACTTCATTAGTTCAATTATGTCTTCAATTATTTGTGTGTATGCTTGCATGTTCTCCATGTCCGGCTAATTTACTTATGTGTTTGCTTAGGGAATATGAAACTTAATTATTAAATATTGATTGGTTGTCTCTTATCTTAATTGATTAATGATCTAGTAATGCGATAGGTCATTCGTTGTGTAATTAATGCTTGATTAATCTTTGTGAACCTTGGGCTATAGCACTTAGAGCGGTTGTAGGCTAAACCATCCAAAGAGGCCTTAGAGTTAGAGTTTATAATCCCTAGAGGGTTTTGTAGACGAGACCCTTTGGTAAGTTCAAAGAGTTAGAGATAAACGCATACCCTACGACTTTAGACACACAACGCGATTAAGAATAAGGACGTGACAATTCAACCATCAATAGGAGATAATTAAGGAGTAATAAAACCTAAGTGAACACATCTTTAAACTATCATACGAGCACACAATAATTATACATAGACTACATACACCTTAGATTAGATAATTAGATAAGTAGAGTAATCGGTAGATATACCAACCCCCAAATCCAAACCCCGAGATTCGTACCTTTCTATTTCCTAAAAAACATACAAAGATAAAAAATAATTTTCCTCAACCTCAACCTTAGCGTAGTAACTTCTCACTAGCATTCCTATTCCCCTAGAGAACGATATCAATACCCGTGGCTTACCCTAATACTACACTACAACGATTAGGTTCACTGCCTAGGGTGTTATAAAACTTGCTCGAAGAAAAGGAAGTTCCTTTGACCCCGAACGACGCGTGTAGCGTTATCAAGTTTTTGGCGCCGTTGCCGGGGAATAGAATAGCTAGTTAGTAGTCCACCTCGTTTAGGTTTCTTTGCTTGATTCCTATCAAGTAATTTTTTCTCAATTTTTTAGCTTTCTCGTAGTATATCCCCCTTCTTCATGACCTTTGTTCGTAATCCCATCACTTTTCATCATGGAAGGTGATAACCCACCACCATTCATCAACCTACCACCAAATGACCCGCCAAGAGCCCGTACTCTTGGTGAATACTCGAGACCAAGCCACCTAGGCTATAGGAACACCATTGAGCTTCCCGACCAAGCCCAAACTACGACCCTGCGATCCGACACCATCCGGTTGGTGCAAAACGGATGTGCATTCCATGGACTTCGTTCCGAAGATCCTAATCAGCATATGAGGGATTTCCTCAAAATTGTCGATTCCATTGACCTTGATGCTACTACTCGGGAGACCACGCGTCTGTGTCTCTTCCAATTCTCTCTACGGGACCAAGCTAGTAATTGGCTTGAGCGACTTCCCGCCGGCTCCATCTCAAGTTGGGATGATCTCACCTCTCGCTTCCTTGCTCAATTCTTCCCACCGGGGAGAACCACTAAACTTAGTAATGACATCTTGATGTTCCAACAACGTCAAGGTGAATCTCTCTACGAAGCATGGACTCGATTCAAGGACTTACTTCATAAAGTCCCTCATCACGACATTGATCTTTGGCTTCAAGTCCAAATCTTTTATGATCATGTCAACTTCCCCACAAAGCGATCCATTGACCAAGCGGCCGGTGGAAAACTTAGTGATCTCACCGCGGAAGAATCATGGGGTATAATAGAGGACCTTGCTCTCTATGACAACGAAAGTTGGAATGACCCCCGTGAGTTGCCCAAAACCGTTAAGGCAATCTCCTTGCCTCTAATTGACTCACAATCTTCCGACCGTAGGATGATCGAACTTGAAGATCAAGTTAAATTCCTAATGAGTTCCTACGAAAATCCTAAGTCTTCACGCCATGTGAACAAAGTTTCTTCCTCGTGTGAGCTGTTTTGTGATCCTCATAACACGCGCACTTGCACCCGATCCCCCGAACATGCTTCCGTTGACTACGCATCCTCGCGTATTAATGGAACGGGAGAAAGATTCCCTACAATACCCGGACCTAGGAATTTCAATGAAACCCGAGAAGCATGGAAGGGCAAGCCCGACTTCTATTGGGGACAAACCAAAGAATTCACTTCCAATGATTTTTCATGGCCCCCATCCCACGGTCCTAACCAACAAAACATTGAGGGGATGTTGCAACACCTAGTCGCATCCCAAGAAGCTCAAATAGCTAAGCTCTCGGACCGTTTTAACCAACAACAAGCCGAGATGGATAGAAAGATAGATAACCTCTTGAAAGCCATGACCAATAGTGATAGGAAGGTTAGTGCTATCTCAACTCCCGAGCCTTCTGGTGTAGAGATTAAGGACCCAAGCAAGTTAGCTAAACACGTCCAATTCGTCAATACCGTCACCTTGGTAAAACCCAATGGAACAAATGACGAAGAGGACCATACACTTGAGAATAATGAAACAACCGGGGAAGTAGATGAAGTAGACAATGACTATTTCAATAAGTTTCCTATGGAAGAAGAGCTATCTCGCCACCCTCACTTAGTGCGTGACCTCCGTCACATGTATGTCAGGCAAAGCCCTAGAATCAAGTTTGGGAACCCTTGGAATCTTAACATACCATGTTGCATAGGACACCTTTTCGTGGAAAAGGCCTACATTGATCGCAAATCCCCAATCAACATAATGACTAGCACCTACTACAATTGGGTAATAAAGAAGCCTATTCCAACTAGGCAAGACCCCGATAATCCTAGGGTTAGGTGCAATTTTCTTGGTAGAATTAAGGGATTGCCTGTTTATGTAGGTAGTTTCATGTTTCCTACGGACTTCATAATTGTGAATGAGATTAGTACGGCCATAGATCCTAGCTTGTCCCACGTTATTCTAGGAAAACCTTTCATAGAAAGCACCGGGATGACCTATGACCCCTCATTAGGAATAGTGCGATTCAAAGATGAGACCGATGACATAGCTTACCAAATGCCGTTTAAGATTGAGAAGTTTTCATCACTCTCTAATGATGAAAAGGAACTTAAACTATCGGTCTATTATAGGAATGAGGAGGATAAAGAAAAAGGAGTAGATTATGTTATGGCTAAGATTTTCAGATTCTATAAGGATTGCTTGAACCTAGGACCGAAATATAGGATCGAGTGGGGAGAGGACGAACTCTTAGAGAGGTGCATCATAGGGCACTTCTACAACATGGAATCCCCCAATAGAGACCGTCATGAGGAAGAAGATGGCGGTAATGAAGTCACGTAAGGGCACGACTACGAGTCTAGCTACAAGACTCTTAAATAAAGAAAAGCGCTTCGTGGGAGGCAACCAATGCTTAATTGTTTGCTTTTTTGTGTCATATATCTTTTATTGATTACTTATTCTCATGTTTAAATTTGTAAAAATGTTTGATTTTGTTTTTAACCTCGTCTTAATTGCATATAAAGGTATTTTACATAAAGGATAAGTGTAGGGAGGATTACACACGTTTTCAAAGAAATGTAAACATGAGAATAGCAATTAATTAAAAGATATATATGTGTGTTTGTTCGAGTCAAATGCTTGTATCGAGTCATAATGGATGTTTTGCAGAAATTTTTCCAGATTCTAAAGATGTAAATTTTCCAGAATTTTTTCCAGAAAATCGCAGACCAGTTTTTGTCAAGATAACCTGACGGCGTCAGGATCGCAACCTGACGGCGTCAGGAAGGAGTAAAAACAACAAATTACTTTTTTCTCGTTTTCTGAGCTACTTATAAAATTTTGGAATTTTCCAGGTCTTAATTTTCCAGAAATTCTGTAAACATCCATTTCACAAGCATTATATCCTAGTTTAGTAGAGTCTTATATATATTATTACCGCCGATTTTACGTGAAGGTTTCGTTTGTTTTCTTCGAATGTGCAGGTTTTATTTATCAAGAAGAAGAAACAAAAGATTGGAAGGAGCTTTTCACGCATACATTTTTCTTGGAAAGGATTTAACCACTACTTCACACACGGATCCTACCGAGCTTATCATGGGAGTATTAGTTTATTTCGTTTTTAATTACATTCCATTATCATAACTTTGATACTTTCGGGGAACATTGGGGACAATGTTCAGTTTAAGTGTAGGGAGGGAAAACAAAACGAGAACTTTGAAACTATGCTTATCCTTGATTATTTGCTTTGACCAATTGTATTTGTGTAATAAACCATGAGAAAATGTCGGTTAGGGTAATTTTGGCACCAAATTTAAAATTTTTCATGACATATAGGAGTGGGCCATTAGTCTTAACAAAAGCGTCTCACGGATAGGAAGTTGCATGACTAGCACAAAAACCCGTTACCACCCAAATTCCACCCAAAATGTGAGGATCGCCCTTAGATTAGTAGGAATTAAAGCATTCATCTTTAATGCTTAGAGTGTGAACCGGTAGTATAATAGATTCTAGAACTTGTTTTGTGATGCATTCCGAGATCGCTAGTAAGACTACACTTGTGTAGTTAGGAATAACTAAATGATAAGAGGCATTAGGATAACCCTTGTTTGATACCCGTAATATAATTACTTCTTCCACATCGGATGAGTAATTCCCCCACATCTTTGCGTTGTACTCATATTTAGTACACGATACCCCTAGTTAACCCCTCAGAGCCTATCCTTTTCGCGGTTCTCGTGATGTTTCGGTTTTTCCGGAATATCAATAAAGAGCATTGTTTACACCCCACCCCCAAATATACACCCAAATCGCCTTAGCCTACCCTGTACGCACTCACTTTTAGTGCATTATTGTTATCACCCTAAACCCTTAGTTCAATTATCTAGTTGCTTGCATGAGTTGCTAAGTCGAGTCATATCTTTTGTACACAGTTTTGGGACGATTGGGACTCATGGGAAAAAGTTAAAGTTTATGAAATGACTGGAAGGGAACATTAAATTCCTTTATTTGCGTAATAACGTACCCCAAGTGTTTTGATCTTTTCAATTCGGGTCAAATTAGTGTTAGAGTAATAAAAACTCAAGTGTAGGGATGTGCCTATAAATCCCTATCATTTTGATGTTACCGTAGAGGATGGTAGAGTAAAAGTGTATGAAAAAAAAAAAAAATCGAAAAGAAAAAATAGAAAAAGAGAAAAAAAAATAGAGTGTTCAAAAAAAAAAAAAAAAAAAAAAAAAAAAAACGGGCTGCCATCCTACATCTATCCTTTAAATTTATGTTTGTTTGTTTCAGTTATCTAGAGTTTAGAGTGTCGAGTCTTGGCTTAGCAACGCCATTCTTCGTCTGCTTGTAACATAGATATTTTTGACTTGCCACCACTAAATAGCCTATCCCACCAAACCCTTTGTTTCCCTACCGTAAGCCTAACATTACAACCCTTTAAAGACCTCTTTGATAGTCTTTCCTAGGTGCTTACGCCAAAGCGATGGAGGTTTGATCTATTATCAAGCCTATGGTAATCTATATACTAGGACCGGTTAATGAGTGTTTATCTTCCATTTCCAACTTGTTATATTTCATATACACCCGAGAGAGATGTGAGTATCCAAACACCCCATGTGAGGTGCTAGTATGTAATTTCCGTGCTTTTTATGACTTTTGCGGGGCTTATATGTGTTGTGGACTGTTTTAAACCAATGCTTCATGACCCCTAACTTATAAATTAATTGGCTAAAAGCACATTTGCTTGAGGACAAGCAAATACCAAGTGTAGGGATATTTGATAAGGTTTTAAAATGTACTTTTTTGAGGGGTCGTTTAAGCCCTTATTTGATCACTTTTGTATCCTTTATTACTTAATATCGTTCCTTTTCACTTTTTAGGTCTCTTGAAGGCAAATTGCTGTAATGGCACTTATTTGGACGAAAAGGCACGGATATACGAAGAAAATGGCCAAAGTCAAGAATCGAGACACTCAAGCTGCTAAAATACAAGGTGACGGCGTCACTGCTTAACTGCGACGCCGTCGGTGCATTTTGTGATGGAACAGAAGCCAAATTTCTTATTTTCAAGTGACGGTGTCAGGCTTTAAAAGAGTAGGCCGTCGCAACTCAGACGGCCTAGATTTGATCCAGACGGCGTCAGAAGTTGAAGAGGACGACGTCACAAGCACAAGGTGACGCCGTCGCAAGACTAACGTGGCCAAGACGAAACCCTAATGACGGCGACCCGACGGCATCACAAATCATAAGGTGACGCCGTCGCATATGTAATCTTATATATAGAATCCGAATTTTTCAGTATTGGTGTGTAGTCTTTTGGAGTAAAAACCTAAACCGAACCAAGGCTGTCTTGTACAGTATTTTAGGGTTCCAAACCCTAACTTACATCAAGATAAGTGTTTTACTTCATTAGTTCAATTATGTCTTCAATTATTTGTGTGTATGCTTGCATGTTCTCCATGTCCGACTACTTTACTTATGTGTTTGCTTAGGGAATATGAAACTTAATTATTAAATATTGATTGGTTGTCTCTTATCTTAATTAATTAATGATCTAGTAATGCGATAGGTCATTCGTTGTGTAATTAATGCTTGATTAATCTTTGTGAACCTTGGGCTATAGCACTTAGAACGGTTGTAGGCTAAACCATCCAAAGAGGCCTTAGAGTTAGAGTTTATAATCCCTAGAGGGTTTTGTAGACGAGACCCTTTGGTAAGTTCAAAGAGTTAGGGATAAACGCATACCCTACGACTTTAGAGACACAACGCGATTAAGAATAAGGACGTGACAATTCAACCATCAATAGGAGATAATTAAGGAGTAATAAAACCTAAGTGAACACATCTTTAAACTATCATACGAGCACACAATAATTAGACATAGACTACATACACCTTAGATTAGATAATTTGATAAGTAGAGTAATCGGTAGATATACCAACCCCCAAATCCAAACCCCGAGATTTGTACCTTTCCATTTCCTAAAAACATAAAAAGATAAAAAATAATCTTCCTCAACCTCAACCTTAGCGTAGTAACTTCTCACTAGCATTCCTATTCCCCTAGAGAATGATATCAATACCCGTGGTTTACCCTAATACTACACTACAACGATTAGGTTCACTGCCTAGGGTGTTATAAAACTTGCTCGAAGAAAAGGAAGTTCCTTTGACCCCGAACGATGCGTGTAGCGTTATCAGAGCGGAAGAGTAATGGATTAAAGTGAAATGATAGATCTACAAGCGTCTTTGAGTGTGATCTAGGTGAGTTATGTGTGAGTAGGAAGGATCTACTTATCTTGATAAGGACTTAATTTTCCTTAAGACACTATGTCTAGCTTAGTGTGAGGTGTTCTAAGGATATGTTTGAAATACAATGCTCGCAATTGCATTTTATGTTTACCGGATCCCACAGTTCCCTAAATGTAGGGATCCGTCTAGCATAAACTTTGGGATCCGTCCATCTGCTAAGCAGAACCTTTGCTAAAGGTATGCAATGATCTTGACAATGCATTATATTCCAAGGTTAGTTTAAAAGGGATTCTAACACTAAGATATCAAATGTAAGATGTTTTACTTCATGAAGAAAATTGGATTACATTGATAGAGCACGAGTACAAGAGGATTGATCCTATTTGAAATACTACTAGGTTCCTTGAGTGTTTTCGCTAGAGGGATCATCAAATGGTTGATGAGTGTTGGCGGATTCAGGAATGAAGAACGTCTTCATGAGGGAAATGTTCAGCGGTTCCATCATCTTGTTCACAAGTACGTACAACGGACTTTGATATTGAGGATGAAAATGCATGACATTATGATAGAGGCGTGTCAAGAACATTCCATAGGGAATGAGTTTATTCTTTGAGCCTTGAAGGTTTACAATTCGCCTTGCAAAGAAGTAGGCGAGATTATATGGTTGTTGTGTCAATACATTATGTGAGCGCAACAAGCGGGAAGGATTTCTCGATTTCCCCTAAGGCTCTAAACATTTTCACGTAGGATGAGTGCAAGAGGCTTATACTCTTCTAGAATATCCCGTGTGTAGATGATGTTTGGATTGGAGTGATGGGGTTTGCATAATATGCGAATTAAGTCTTGCGGGGAAGGAATGTGAGAACAATATGGACTATTTTCTTCACGAAAGTTGAAGAGAGAATCAAGAGACCAATCTTCGGTGAAGGCACATTGTCCATGATTTGGAATTCGGAGAATTTGAGCAAATTGCCCAAGAGTCAAAACAAACTTTTGGTTTTTGATCCAAAACCAAAGGGATAGAGAGCGATCCTCGTTACGAACGAGTTCGACTTGACGGAAGAATTCCAATACAAACCTTGGACATATTTTCTTGTTAATTTCGAGAAGACATTCTAGTCCTATGGCTCGGAAGGAGGTATTGATACCTTCTTCGAATTGTAGAGAGGTGTCTACAATACGTCCTTCATGGAAGTGACGGGTTTCGAGATTATTGAACCCACGGAAATGAATGCCAGGTGTGTTGGGCTCAAGAGAGATGTTTGGAGTGTAGACGCTAGAGAGTGAAAAATCAAACTCATATACGTGCGACATAGTGAAACCTATAGAAAAGATGAGTTAATAGAAAGTGATGTTTGTGGTCAACCAATGATTATGTAACGTTTTTTACTAGATTTTTATTAACAATGGTTTTTAACAACAATGACACTTAACTTACTTATGGTTTTGACATTCTAGTGGAATATTACTTTTAGAAGGAAAGTGGTTTTTAATTTGCATGAAAAACTATTTTCCAGTAGGACGGTTCCCACGGTTCCTTTTGAAAAGGGATCCGGCTAGTGTATCTTCCGGGATCCGTAGATTTGTAGTTACAGAAACAAATTTTATGATGAAAAACATAGGTTTTTAGATCTCATAGTTTTATACCAAGATATGTTTTAGCCTACATTTTCTTTTAGCATGCATACATGACTTCTAATGTATCACGAGAAAATAAAAAGAAATGATAAACACATTATGATAATAACCTAGATAAACTAGATTATTAGTAATATTTCATTTCAATGCTAAGGATGATACAAAGGATTGGGTATATAACCCCAATGTAGATTAACAACACAAAGTATATGTCTCCGTATGTAAACTTCATCATAGGGAACACAAGTGCGATGAGTGTTAAGGCGATGAGCACGAGGGCGATGTAAACCATGTTGAAGACGATTCTTCTTGGTTTTGGTTGAGATTAAATGGAGAGGAGGATGAAGTTTTGAATGAGAGGAAATTTTTGAAATTGGAAGATTTGAAAAAGTGAGGATTTGATGGAGTGGATGACGGCGGGATTATTTATGGGAAAAGAGGAATTTTTGATATTTGTGTTTTGTTTTATTAATTGAAAGATATGATTTTTGGAGTAAGTGAAACAAAACACAAGTTTTATAAACCATGATGTTTAGACGAAAGAGTGACACGTATGTGAGAAAAAGCTTCCTAATGAAGCTATATGTAAAACATGTGTATTCACGAAAGCTACTCAAATAAATACCTAAGTAATCACACTTATTTATTAAACTAATATCATTTAGAGATAAGTGGAAAGTCATACCTCAAATGCACTTAGGAATGTCTTTACAAATGACACAGTAAATGTCAAAAGACAATTCTAGCTCCTTTATGCTTAAGATACCTTCTTAGGGAAGGTAATCTTTATTATCAAGCAAATCCTATGGCTTGATAGATGTGAGCTTTGACTAATCAACATGACAAAGAGGATTAGTGCAATTAAATGAAAAAGTGAATAGGAAAAATGTTGTTATCAAATCAACATCCAGACATATAGTTTTAAAAGACATGGTGTTTGTTTTTATAAAAAACCTTCTTTGTAGTTTTCAATTAACCATGGATCGTATCAAGTTTTTAAAGTACAATATACTTCAAGAAACTTGGTAACGAGGCTCTGGTACCAATTGTGGAAAACTAGAAGGGGGGGGGGGTTGAATAGTTTTGCCAATTAAAACTTCCTTTTAATCTAGTTAGACCGACTTATGTCAATCTATTTGGATGTGTGTGTTGGATGTTGATAAACAAGCATATAAAGGTATGTAATGAAAAGATAAGAGTAAGAAGCACAAAACCGCAACGCGAGTATTTATAGTGGTTCGGCTACAAGGACACCTTCCTTGCCCTACTCCACTCCCCGAGTCACCTACTCGAGAGTTCGTAAACACTACACCAATCTCCTTATGGCGGAGAAGCCTTCACAACGTCGCCTACCCTTTTTCCGGTGCTAGGCTAACCACCGAGTTCTTTCACTCCAAGGTGAACCACACCTACACAACATCGCCTACCCTTTATCAGGTACTAGGCTAAGTACCTAGTTCTTTCACACCAAGGTGAACCACACCTACACAACGTCGCCTACCCTTTATTAGGTACTAGGCTAAGCACCTAGTTCCATTGCAATGGAGGAACTACTACCCAACACTACACCAACGACTAATCCTAAAGGAGATCAACTCCTTTTTACAACATCATCAAGGATATCAATATCCTTGGATCTAGTACTAATCTATCTTGTACATCGAAACACACCATATCGAATGTACATCTAAGGCACCTTTCACTAATGCCTTTAACTAGATCTTCAAGACACCCTTCACTAATGTCTTGTTTCTTGACTTCTAAGCACCCTTCACTATTGCTTCTAGTCTTGACTTCTAAGCACCCACCACAAGTTCTTATGATATGGACGATAGATACCCTTCACTAATATCTTCGTCTTGACACTTGAGACACCTTTCAAAAATGTCTTCAACACTTCTTAGGAAAAGAAAAACAATCATCAACAAGAAGACTTCGGTAGTACTGATGATGAGGAAGCATGGCAACTCATGGACTTGAGCTTGCTCGACTTCAAAGGTGGTGATCTCGCCTTTAAGAGGAACCTAGAAGATCACACAAAAACAAAACTACAAACATATATCTCTTGGATCTGAGGTTAGAGAGTTTTTAACTCTAGGGTAAAGTATATTGGAAAGGGGTGAGCAACAATGAAGAAATGGCTCACTATTTATAGAGAAAAAATTCTACTGTTCCCCGGATCCCACGGATCCCTTCCACAAGGGATCCGTCTAGCGTAAAGCTAGGGATCCGTGGGACGCTCCTCTTTACCCGTGGGTATTTTGGTTATGGGTCATGGATCATGGGTTGATTCATGGATCTTTAGCTAGATACAATGTATCTCTTGAGTGCAATGCACCTAGTCACATGGGTATGGGTCAATACCATGGGTTATGGATATTATCCATATATGATATAAGCATGATGTCATGCAATGGGTTATTAGTCAAGCTCCATGGATCATGGGCTTTGGGTTGTACCCACCTATATTCAATGTATTTGGTCAATGGGTTGTGATACTTAAGTTTCTACCCATTTATATTACCCAATATACTACATACTAGTTATGTGTATATTTTACCCAAATATGTAAACACTAGTTGTTGTACATATGTAATATTAAATCATAAATCACTTATACTTGTTTTAGTGTTTTATGTGAAAATGTGAATATGTTAGAAACTATTAGTTCAAACCATTTACGTATTTTATTTGTTTCGTTAAAATGATTTTACGTTTGTTATCGACAAAACATTAGAAGATCATAAAATATAAATAAACATTTTTACGGCTTATTTGTATTAACAAGATAGATATGTAAATGTGTAATGGAAATATAAAGAGTATGAAACACATAACCACGACACGAGTGTTTATAGTGGTTCGGCTACAAGCACACCTTCCTTGCCCTACTCCACTCCTCGAGTCACCTACTCGAGAGTTCGTAATCACTACACGACACCAACTCCTTATGGCAGAAAAGCCTTCACAACGTCGCCTACTCTTTTTCCGGTACAAGGCTAGACACCGGGTTCTTCCACAAGGTAGAACCACACCTTTCACAATGTCGCCTACACTTTATCCGGTACAAGGCTAGATACCGAGTTCCATTACAAAGGAGGAACTACTACCCAACACTACACAACACCTATCCCAAAAGGAGACCCACTCCTTATTACAACATCATCAAGGATATCAATATCCTTGGATACAACCTATCTCTATTTGTACATCAATACACCTTATTGATTGTACACCCTTGGCATCCTTCACTAATGTCTTTGAATTGACCCTCTTGGCATCTTTCACTAATTCCTTTGACACGGACGTTCGACACCTTTCACTAATGCCTTCTTCTTGACTCTTTTGGCATCCTTCACTAATGCCTTTGACACGGACGTTCGACACCTTTCACTAATGCCTTCTTCTTGACTCTTTTGGCATCCTTCACTAATGCCTTTTACACAACACTTCTAGGGAGGAAGAAATAACTATCAACAAGAGAACCTCGGTAGTCTTGACGATGACAAAGCATGGCAACTCATGGACTTGAGCTTGCTCGACTTCAAGAGGTGGTGATCTTGCCTTTAAGAGGAACCTAGAGAATCACACAAAAACAAACACAAACTACATAGAGAGATCCTTTGGATCTGAGGTTAGAAAGTTTACAATAGTATGTGAAAGTATGTGTAGTAGTGGTGACCCAAAATGAAGAAATGGCTCACTATTTATAGAGAAAAATAAGCTACTGTTCCACGGATCCCACTGATCCCTTACTTAAGGGATCCGTCCAGTGTAAACTGGGGGAACCGTGGGACGCTCCTCTTTTCCCATGGGTTTTGGGTCATGGGTCATAGGTCATGGTTTATGGGTCATGGGTCCAAGACTTTGGACCATGGGTATCGAAGTAGATACAATGTATCTAGTATATGCAATGCATCTAGTCCATGGGTCATGGGTTAAATCCATGGGTCATGAATAATACCCATTCCTGACTTATGCATGATGTCATGCAATGGGTTATGGGTTATGCTCCATGGGTATGGGTCATGGACTTTGGGTTATACCCAACTATATTCAATGTATTTGGTCAATGAGTCAAATACTTAAACTTCTACCCATTATATTACCCATTATAATACATACTAATTATGTATATATCTACCCAATATGTAAACACTAGTTGTTGTACATATGTATTACTAAATCATAAAATCACTATTATTTGTTTAGTGTTTTATGTGAAAACGTAAGTGTGTTAGTAAACTATTGGCTCAAAACATTTACGTATTTTATTTGTTTCGTTAAAATGATTTTATGTTTGTTATCGACAAAACATTAGAAGATCGTAAAATATAAATAAACATTTTTACAGCTTATTTGTATTAAAAATCTCCCCCTTTTTGTTGATGACAAAACATAAGATTATTTTAAGGAAAAACTAAAATTCGTAAAAGTTTGAATTGGAGTTTTTACTCTCTTCTCCCCTTTTGGTCGAAACAAAAAGAGCGTCGAAAAGAAACTAACACATTGTTTTAAGAAAAACATGTAAAAAGAAAGAAGACGTATAAAAAAGATATAGAGAGCAAGTGACGGGAAGTATTCTCGTCTTAGCTCCCCCTTGACGAGTCCATCCCTTTGTGAGGGCGTCAAGTAAGAAGAAATACTGAACTAGTGCATTGAAACTATGTTTGCAAATGGTTTCGTCTTTGTGATGAATATGCTCCCCCTTGATGATTGCAACTTTGCAAAAGGACGTCATGTAACGTAATCCTAAAATATTTTGCAAATGATTTTGCAATGTATCGCTTTGACACGAAACTCCCCCTAGCTTAGGGTGTCAAAGTCTTCATGTGTATATTGAAAATCTACAAAACAAAGGTTAGAAAACAAGTATATAATGCATAATTTCCTGCAAATAAGACCCAAGTTAGTAGAAAACAAGTCTTCTGTTGAACGCATCCCATGGTTCCCTTTTTGGAGGGATCCGTCTAGGCAAAACAGAGGGATCCGTCTATCTGAAAGTTTGAGACAACAACGGTGATGTGAACAAATGATGTCAACATCAAAATGAGATATGTAATATTGCACCAAACATATACTCAAGACAATATGGCATAAAATATGTAATTTCATTCAATAAAAATGCGAGAGATGATCTACAAATCTCTAAAACTAAGAGAATGATTTAACCATGTAATACATTTTCTACTAATTCTAATAAGTGACCAAAAACTTAAAAAGCATCATTGTGCTTGAATATAAGGATGAGTAGACTTGTTGATTTGGTCCAATCGTTCAAGAAGATGATTAAACATGAAATGCAACTCATTTCGTACTTCTTGAACAAGTCCTTGGGTGATTAGACAATTAGAGCAATGATTATCATGATTAGGAACCGGAGGAGATTGGTTGTTTTGAGGAGGCTCCACGAATGATTATGGAGGTACATTGAGCAATGTAGGATGAGGTTCTACTAAGAATGAGGGTGGTGGTAATGGAAAGTATTCTATATGATTAGGTCCTTGGTGGTTCCTTGTTTCCAAGGGTGGACTATTTGGTGATGTAGGTGGTTCCCTATTTAATGAGAAGGTTGGTGAGTGAGAAGTTCTAAGTGGTGAGTGCTCTAATGAGTAGAGATTTGGATGAGGAAGAGGTTCGGTAAAGGAATGTAGTCTATGTTCTAGGAATGAAGGCTTAGGCGTTTTACTAGAACTAGGTCTGTTTGGTTTAGAGCTTGATGAAGCCTTTCCTAACTCGAAAGATCTAATACTAATTCTTGTGATTCTTTTGGCTATTGTTGATTGAGATTGTTGAGGTAGGATTCTAACATTTGGACTTCTTACAGGTGATGACTTAGTGGATGATATCTCATGGACCATATGAGTATTCTTTTTGGATGAACCTTTGGTTGAAGAGTTCTTGCTAGATGCTTTAGTCATAGTGAAGTTGAGGATGTAGTAGGAGTCTTTAACTACTGATTTTTAGGATTGGTGACTTAAGCTCTCAAGAGTGTTTGGTTTATAAAAGATGTATTTGAATTAATGAATTAAATTCATGTCCACTAAGAAAATTTGGCATGCACCAAGGTCAACTATGGTGTTGTTCAGCTCTAGGGAATCATTAAATGGTAAGCAAAAGTGTTTAGATTACCAAAGATGGTTTGAATTTTGAAAGAAAAGCTGATTGGAAGCTCTCTGTAGACACGAATCCCACATATCCCTCTCACTAGGGATCCGTCTGGTTATAAACCAGGGATCCGTCTGTCAGACAGAAATATGGTGAAGTGATTATGCTCTTGTAAGGTCTAGTGCCTATAAATCTTGGGGGTTTGACTTTCCTTAGATGTCTTAAGTGATAGGTGACTTAAATGTCCAACCACAAGGAGTGAGGATACTTAATGATGGTATTGGGTAGGAAAGTGAACTTTTTGAGAGTGTAACCAAATGTTTAAGGATGATACTCATTGATTTGAATATGAAAAATGATGGTAATTGATCCTAGAGATCAGATGATGAGTTAAGAGAAATTTAAAAAATTCCAAAAAAATAAAATAAAAAGAAGTGAAAAACTAGTTTCAAGCCTATTTTAAGGTAAGGATGACTAAAATCAATTTGCTAAAACTGAGAGAAATATCAAGCTAAGTGTTTTGAGATGTGAGGAACAGTGTATGAGCATTGGAGCGGAAATATGATGAGTTTTGGTGAGTTGATAAATCAAAAGCACTTTGAATTTGATCCTAAGTTAGCTACGGGTGAGTGTGAGACCTACTGAGCTTGAGGAAGACTTAAGTAGTCTTAAAGAATCATGTTTAGCTAGAATATTGTGATCTAGGGGACAAGTTTGATGTAAAATTATCTGTATCTGATATATGTTTGCCCGGATCCCACGGTTCCCTCATCCGAGGGATCCGGCTAGTTATAGCCCAGGGATCCGGCTACTGCTGACCAGTAGCTTCTCATCAATTGTGCAATTTTTGCACTCTTAGCAAATGCTTATCCTAATCATTTCTACAATCAGTAAACACATGCAAACAACAAGTATAACGCATAGCAAGTGGGGAGAACTAAAAGGTAATTGAAAATGAGTGATAACGACTACTTGAATGGGATCAAGTCATCGTAAAATCTCATTTTACTAGTTCCTAAGTTAAAGTGTCAAATGCCAAATCATGGCAATTCCTACAAGCTACATCCTAATCTACATAAATATTGTTAAGATGTTTACAGACCATTGTTTTAGAAATTGTTTTCACAAATTAAGGTCCTATGACCTTACCTTCCATCCACACCTCCTTCCATTTCACTCCCGTCTTTATCTCCATCTTCATCCCCTTCACTCTTCATCCCACCATCTCTACTTTTTCTTCTTCAAGAAGTTAGCAAAACACTTGAATATCCCTTTAGTTTGTTGGCACTTTTGTGATGGGCATGGAATATCTGGCAGTTGATTGATGTAATCTAAAGGGTCGAGATCGGTGTTGCCAAGGGGGTTGCTACTTCCTTCTTCTTCTCTTTGTCTTTCCCTTTCATCCGATAAATCTGTTGGTGGGTGAGGTCTCTTGCCATCCACCATGATCCTTGTAGTCTTTCCATCAGATAGCAGCACCATGACCTTGTTGCAAAAACTATGGTAAAAGGAATAAGGAGAAGGATCTAGATCAAAGATGAAGTTTGCTAGACGGGTCAGGAGCATTGCATAAAGGAGTACCATCTTGTCCATGCTTTTCACACTCGCCATTCTTTTTACCATGTAATAAGCGAGGTTGAAGTGAGTGCTGGTCACAAGGCAATAAATCATGAAGCTCAAGTGCACATTGGGATGATCTTTGTTCCCTCCCAAGCAAAGCACATTCTCCTTTACCACGAGTTCCCATTTCTTGTACAACGAGAACATTTTTGAAAGATCCATTTGAAATGGATCCCTGTAGATCACCTTGGAGTTTCTCGTGACCCTTGATGGAGATGCTCTTTCCATGAAGATGGTATCCCTTACCGTGGTTGCTTCCGGGATGACCGTGAAGCATGCTTCATGATGATCTACCATGTCATGTAGCTCCGCCAAAGACCATTCGTTGGAATACATACACACTCCTTGATATGGGACACGAAGTATCCTTCCAAATTCTACAAGAGAGAGGGTGTAGTCATGCTCATTGATGATGAAGGCTTTTGAGATGGTCCCATCTTCATTCCTAACGATTCTCATTGTCTTGTAAAATTCAAGCACGAACACCGGACAAATTTGCTCGTTAGTGTCCAAGAGGCACTCAAAGTTAATTCCTCCAAATACTTGTCGAATTTTGGTGTTTGCGAGGAATGATGGTTCAACCATACGGACTTCATGGAAGAGCCTCTTTTCTAGCATCTTGAAGGCTTTCCCATCCTCCGGGCTTAGGCCTTCCTTATGATGGTACATTGGGATGTAGTGGGCAGTATCATGGTAATCTTGTTGGCGGTTGCTAGGCATGATTGTTCCTATACAACAAAACCACAATGTGGTGCTAATTGTGTGAATAGTAACCTAATGGGATTGATCACAATTTTGCTCAAAACATCTTCATTGTATTCAAGGTATTAGTTTAATTTGTATTAACAATGTTAATTCTTTGATTTAGATTATCTTAGAAAACAATGTAGTAACAAATTGTGACAAACCCATTTGAGCTCAACTTCTAAAGATGAAAATTGTAATCCTAGGAATCAAGGAATGGAAATAACAATGTAGTGAAGATTATACTTACACAAGAGATTGTTTTGCTTGAAGAAGATGATCAGTTTGCTCTTGTGATAAGTAACTAGGTTTATGTTCGCGAGTCTTGATAGAGTAAAGTGGGTAGTGGAACTTCCACATTGATCATTTCTTACTTATGCTGTCTTCTGTTGCACGGATCCTACGGATTCCTTGCATGAGGGATCCGACTAGTTCAAGCATAAGGATCCGGTATATCAAGTATTTGATAGCTTAAGTGATCCTTGATATCTTTGGTTTGGGAGCTCTAAATTGCCTAGGGTCGATGTTTATGCTCTATAACTTATGGTTTGGGGTTTTGACGGGTTATACTAGTCCCATTTGACGAGGTTCCTTTTTTATGAATGAATCATAATTCTTTGGGAAGTTTTCAAAGATTATGATAAAATCCCATTTTATCATAATGTGAGAAATTTCACATGGATAATTATTGACATAGATGAAATGTCAATAATCCTTATGTGAAGGGTGATGATCAAGGCTCTCGAATAGCCGAGATATCATTATCACTAGTTTGTAGTTTTGTCTATAGAGATCAACGAATAATACTATTCTTGATGATGAGTTCAATATAGATAACTACTTTAGTGATTATTAAGAGAGCATGTTAATACAAATAAACCGTAAAAACGTTTATTAATATTTAGCGATCTCTTTGTGTTTTGTTGATAACAAATATAATGTTATCATAAGTAAAATTATAAGGGTACATGTTATTTTTGTAAAGCTGTTAGGTCACCATATTGTAACACAAGCATCAATATGTTAGAAATAGGTAAGAAGTGATCGGATGAACACACACACAAACACACGAATAAGAATGAGAGAAAGTTATGCGTAGGTGTATTATGAAATGTGAACAACCAACCTTCAAATGAAGGTTTGCAACATTATTTATAGGGATGGAACTAGGGCAACACACAAGTTCCCTTCCTTTCCTTATTGGGCTTGGGTCAAGGCTTATGGGATTTCTACATAAGCCTTGCCTTTAATACAAACATAAAATCCTAATTAAGCAACCTATTACATGTTAATTACAAACACTTGAAATATAGTTTAGGAGTGATTCCAACAATCTCCCCCTAAGTGTTGGTAATTAATGACTTAAGTAATTTGAGACGTTGTTGGTGCTGATGTAATAGTTGCTTTGACGTCTTCTTACATTCTTCTTTCTTGTGAGAAGAAGTGCCTTGATTCGAACAATCTCCCCAGTGTGAGGATCTTGTTTTCTTTGAAGTTTTCAGCTTTGACGTCTTCATTTATCTTTGTTCTTTTGTTCTGGTGTGGATATGGTGATGTTATGTTGTGGTAATCTGCATCAGGTCTTCTTCGTTGCTCAAGTGTCTCCACGTCCTTCTCTAACATGCTCACACGCTCATTGACGTTGGATTTAAGTGTTGATGTAGTTCTCTTTAGTCTTTAAACTTTTTAGATTCTTTGATGAAGAATCATTCTGACTTTTGTGTTGCCTTTCGAGAGAACTTCAATTTTGTTGTTGTTGGTATGAGCATTTGGAGAATCTGCACGATCATCTCCCAGGAGCATCCATAAGAAGAAAACATAAGAATGGGTTAGTGATAAACACCAATCGATCACTATGGTCGTTTCTTAGAGAATTGACTACTACGATTGTTCTTCTGATGAATGTCTTGATTCCATTCACCTTGGTCGGGCGAATCAGCCGTTCGAATCCCATAAAGGGACATTTGGCATTATATTGAACAAGTTTAAATAATAACCCACATCTTCAGGACTCGATTCTTGAAAGGAATCTCCTTAGCGGGATTTCCAGCACTTACAAGTTCGAACTTCGAGCGTGTTAACAACATAGTGTGAAAACACATCTCTAATTCTCGTAATGGCTGTTCCTGAACTGGAGTCCCTCAAGTAGGATAATACGATGTACCGAAGTACACCTACAGTTCAGGTGAGTCGCTGAGTGTTAGGAATTGGAAATTCCATTGTGAAGAGTCGGTCACCCCAAATATTATCTAGCATAAGTTAGCTCGTAGACATATCGTTAGTTACGTTATTTATTAGTTTATTAGTTAGTTATTAGCGTAGTTTAGTTTAGTGCAACACCGTGGAGGAAGGACAGGTCTTTACCCACTGTATGCCTGATCCACAGTCCGTTAGGAGGACGTATTGTATGTTACTATAAATACCCTCTACCTCCCAAGGTGAGGGTTGGACCTTTCATTCAATCTAACCTTTCTTTCTTTGTTTACTTTCTCTCTCTAGAAAGGCTCCCATCTTCTACTTTCTCTCTCTAGAACTTAAAACTCATTCGAACCATATTGTGTTATTTGATGTGTTTATGAAATCCAATATGTTACAAATGGTATCAAGAGCCATGGTTTGATCACCTCTCTTACTTATCCTTGGATTTCTAGTGGTTTTATATGGTTTTTGAGTTTGAAAAAGTTTAGTGGTTTTTGCATCATTTGGATCAATTCTTGTGTTAAATTTTGAATTTTGGGTGTACTTTTGTGTTTAGAATCATTGTAAGTGCTTGGGTTTTGATTTGGAAAGCTTGAATCACTGTGGTTGGACTTGTTTTGGATTGAAAAGTGTGTTTTTGAAGTTTTTCAAGTTAGCGACTTGAGTCTCGTTGTGAATTTCTTCGTAGCGACTTGCTTCAGTAATTTCTAGCGATTTGTAGTGTTAGTCGTAGCGACTTGTCTATTGAGACAAGCCGACAAACAGTACAAGTTAGTGGATTCTCCACTATGGGTAGCGACTTGCTTTCATTATTTCTAGCGACTTGTACTTATAGTTCTTAGCGAGTTGTCTCTTAGTGATTTGGATACTTAGCGAGTTGCTCTTTAGCGACTTGTATGCTTAGCGATTTGGTTCGTTAGCGACTTGTGTTCAGCGACTTGGTTACTTAGCGACTTGTTGACTTTTCCCGACAAAACTTCAAACGACCATAACTTTTGAACCGTAACTCCGTTTTCAGCGTTCTACCCAACAAAACGACCGTGAGAACGAGGAGAATGGCACGCCGAATGAACGGGTCAACCTTCGAGGCCTAAATCCGCTCCATATAGAAGTTATTGAGGTTTTTATGTTTTTTGACCTAAATTTCTCCATAAAAACGGGCATAAACCAATCCAAATCTCAAACAAACAACATCTCTGCTAATCCGTCAAACAACAATTGTCTTTCATTGTGTCGATCCATCAGTTATCTTAACACGTTCTATTGGTCATTGTATCACGGTTTCTTCTTGAGTTTGTAAAATCCCGTGAAAGAATCTATTTCTCGGTTTAAATCATAGACTTGTAAAATCCCGTGTATACTACAACATCATGTCTTACAATACTGACCCAGTGATTTCGGAAGTACTTAAATTGTATGATGCTGTGGACAACAATGATAATGTATGCTACCCTGAACGGTTAAAGATGATTGAATCTATCAATGAGGATGTGATATCTCCGGGTTCAGACTCTAAAGAGAGAGAATTGCACCAGTTCAGGCTACAAAATGCTATGCTAAAGGAAAGTAACATTGAACCTTATCAGTTACTTCACTCTCACCTCGTACAGCTTTTGTCCACAATTAGGGATCGAACATGTAGTGCCATCTTCCGTCAGGATTTACCTACACTGACTAGAAACTTGCTGTTGAACTTAGAATAATTGGAACAACAACTTGATAAAGAAAAGGTTCAAAAGGATAGTTCCAGTGCTACACTACAAGTGATCCACAACCAATTTCAGTCATTCATCAGTGGGGAATTTACATTAGATTATGATCAAGACATGACTGAAATGTCTTTCAAGAAACACACTGGAATGGAAATTGGCGTGTTCATAGAGACACTTATCCATCTCATGGACAAAGTGGAGAAGTATATTGTGGAAGTTACTCAAAAGGATGAAATAATAGATGAGAGTCTGGTGCAGTTGACAGAAAGTTGTGATGAGTTGGGTAATGTATCAGTTCAAGAATCGGGTGTTGTTGAATGCAGAATAACAGAAACAACAAAGAATGATGCAACAAATTGTTCAGTAACTCATGTTACACATGATGTGGATGCAGATATCAGACAGATAAGTGAACAGGTGTCATGTGATGAGATACCTTTAACTGTTCAACATAGTGCATCTGCTAATGTACCTAAACATACTGATTTTAATATTGAACATGATTCTGATATATGTTTCTTGGTTGAGGCTGAGTCTAATAATTTCAAAACATATGATATGGTTGATAAAAAGACTTTTGATGAACTTTCAAACAAATTCTCAAAACTTGAAAAACATTGCATTTCACTTGATATTGCGATACAGAGTAAAGAAGAAAGTTTTCAACTTAACAAACCATGTCAAAATCCGGAACTTCCTGAATTCCATGAACTTTTTGAAATTAACACTTTGAAAGCTCAGCTTCAAGAGAAAAACTCAACTATAAACAATTTGAAGAAACATATTTCTGATATGCATGTGAAAAGTAATATGGTTACAAGTAATTCTGATGTTAATGCTATTGATGATATTCAAATGAGAAATGATGAATTAGCAGTTTGTGTGGCCAATTTACTAAAGGAAAATGAGTCTTTGAGAAAGCATCACATAGAACTAAATGACTCTGTCAAAGAAGCTAGAACTAATTCAATAGAACAAAAAAACTCTTTGATAGCAAAAATTGATGATTTCAAAGCTTAACTTCAGGAAAAGAGTTTCGCTATTGTTGCCCTAAAAAATGAGCTTAGGAAAATTGTAGGGAAAAGTGTGAACACTAAGTTTACAAAACCATCAACCTTGGGGAAACCAGTTTCTCATCCCATTAGAAACCGGTCCGTTGTTAGGCAGCCTACTGCGTTTATATCCGAAAGACCAAAATTTTCAAAAACATGGTTTGCCTCCCAAGTTGATGAGAAACAAGTTTTATCAAAACCAGTCACTTCACCTGAGTTACCTAAGAATAAGGCTTCTAGCTCCGTTAACCCTCAACATGTAGCCACTTCTACTCCCATCACCTCTAGGATTAGTTCGAAAACAGTGTCAAAACCAAGCATTAAAACCCAGAATTCATATGACATAAATGACTTGTGGAAGAACTATTATCTAGAACAAGCTAGGAAAAGCGCACAGATTCGAAAAGATGGAATTTTAGGTGCAACACCTAGAATGATGCATTCTACGAGATTTCAAGGCACTGCTATTAGTTGTAAACCATTACCTAGGAACTCTCAAAAGACTAGGGGTTGGCTTGCATCTAAGAGTAGTTATATGAAGAAGAATGCTAAGCATGTAGAAAATGAAACTAGAAATTCTGAGTCTTTTCCGAATAAGAAACATTTTCGTAATTCACATGCTAAGGTACAATCCACTAAGGCTACTAACATGGCTATGGTGCAACATGTTATGAAGCAAAACAAACCGAAAACTTCGCCTAGATGGAGACCAACTGCCAAATCTTTGGAAACTCGGAATAAGGGTAAGTCTTCCACTATGCATAAGAAGCCTAACAATCCTAGACCTTGCAATAAGTGAATACCGTATGGTAGAATGTTTAAGGATGCTGGACTTAGGTGGATTCCTACCGGAAAGCTGTTTTCCAATGACAAAATCAAGGTTGACCATGAAACCCCAAAGGGTTTGGATACTGATGTCACTAACCAAAATATATGCAATCAAGTTTGTAATATTAGTGCAGGTAGTCCTTACCCAGTTGCAGATACTTTGATCCTTCAATACATGAATTGGCTTAAAGTATGGATAACAAAAGGATTGATATCTCATAACTCACGGGTTCAAGTTACTCAACATTGATATCTTCTTATGACGTATGAACACAACAGTTCATGCCTCGTTCCTCAAAGAAAAGAAAAGTGTACGTGTCAGTGCGCTTTATCTTCTGAAGAAGAGAAATCTTCTTATTACGACCATTCTTATCAACATGCTTCATACTTTTTCCATGCGCTTCAGTCATCAAGTGAACCGGGCTACTATTGATTGTTTTCTTATTCCACTTGCTCAACTATAATGAAGATGGCGACATCATGTGCTAATTTTGCGGGGGAGAAGTGTGAATAGATTACATTTGGATGATTTCACTTGTTTAATCAAGAATGGCATCTCCGTATGCAATTCTTGAGGGGGAGAAGAAGTGTGAATTTTCTGCATGGTTGATTGATATTTGAGAATATATGGTCAAATGGCTCCTAACTCATGTAAGAACCGAGCTTCTTCTTATCGGATCATATTCACATGGAGTTTCTTCTAAGAGCCGTTGGTTGACATCTTCTTATGGACTGATAAGTTTAACAACAAAGTGCTTCCAGTTGCGGGGTTGATTTCCTTGATGAACATCTTTCTGTTCTTGTTTGATTGGGAGGGATTTGATTTAAGGAGATTTGCTATATACAAGTTAACGAGAATGCATATGGTGAGAAGAAGATGTTAACTTTCTATTCCCCATTCGGACAATCTTGAAGAAGGTCGAGTCTACAATCGGTTCTACATTTACTGCTGCATGTTAGAAGACTAAAGACGAGTTGCATTTGATTATCCAAAGACTTCTTCTTAATCTGGGCATTTATCAAACAGATTGTCGGTTTAGGGGAGAGCACTAATTGGGGGAGAGTGATATGTCAAATTTAATCCCCAATTAGACTTGCTCACATTATTCAACATGTTGATTCTCACAAAGACTTCAAGCGATCTTCTCAACAGATTTCAAGTATTTGGGCTTATAATGTTTTGCTGATTCTGAAGTGTCAAAACCAGCAAGGGGGAAGGAGACAAGCACCTAAACGCGAGTAAACTTGATGATCTTAATTCTTCTAAATGATTGAAGATATCCCGGGAAGACGAATGTCATGACCGCAGAGAAACTCAAGGTTTTACTCATCAAGGCGTTTAGTGTTATTATTCCAACTATGTGGGGGAAGTGATGTTAGAGAAAGTTTCTAAAGATATAAGAGGTACACAAGTGTGTGATGATCTTGATGTTATCGCAATCATCAGGGGAGAGAGAATTGTGTACATTGGGGGCGCTCAGCTGTCTCACTTGAGGGCTTAATCAGTGATTCAGAGATATAATCACTTATTCCGGAGTTGACATCCGCAGAGATTGTCATCCGCAGAGATAATCAGTGATTCGGCCTGCTTCTTCAATGTTATCGGTTGTTCTCTCTTTGGGGAATGTGTGTACTTCGGGTCCTTGAGCTTCATACACGATCATCAGGGAAGAAAGCCACTGTTTTCCACAAACATTGGGGAGGTGTTTTCTCTCCGGGCATGATGTGTATTCGGGAGAGTTCTTGGATACTGGTGTACTTCGGGTTCTTGAGCTTCATACACAATCATCAGGGACGAAAGATGTGAACATTGGGGAGGTGTTCTTCATTACCCTCATGATGTGTATTCTGGAGAGTTCTCGAGCATTATACAAAGAGAATGACTGCTTCAATTCAACTACTTGGGGGAATTTTTCTCTTGACACCTTTGGGAATGGATCGCTTCAAACTTCAGTGTAAAATAAATTTGAGAAGAGGTATTCAAATGTGGGATGATATGTTGCTGTTCTTCTTCTTAATGATATAACCCCGAATGGAGAATCTCGACTATTGATCTTAAAAGGAGCAGCGGGATTTATGATAATGGTGTGCTTCTTTGTGCACCTGGCTAAGGGAAGCTTGTAAGAAAGCTTTGAATCTGCTCAGCTAAAGGATTTTTGGTTTGGGGGGAAGCTACCAAAGTCTCACTTTCAGATGGTTCAATTTCTTTCTTCAGTACAAGAGCCTTGGAAGTTTTGGTGGTGAATGTTTAAGAGATGATGACTTCTATCTTCTACAACGGGGCTGCTCGATATCCTTATCTCGGTACTCGTATCATCGTCTTCTTAAACTATATCATCTAAACTATCTTTGTAAATATTTATCAAAAACCAAATACAAAAATATAAAACCAACAAAAAGAAAAATAGAAAAATATAAAACCAACAAAAACCCATAAAAATCAGAAAAAATTTGAAAAAGACCAAAAATATGTTTTCTCAAGACATGTCTTCTGGTATCGATAACATCTGCGGTCTTAGAAATGTCATTCAATAATGGCACGGGACCATAGATGAAGTTCGAGCAGGAGGTGTAAATATTCTTTTTCCAAAACATGTCTAAAAATATGGCTTATAGTTATTTTAGACTGTAACCCGCGCTTCAAAAAATGGCTTGCAGTTACTTCAGACTGTAACCCTTGCTTAAAACCATGGTTTGCTATTATTTCATATAGCAACCCGCTCTTCAAGAAAGGAAAGTGCTGCGCTAAAACCAATTTTCAAATATTTCGTGCACTTATCCTAAATCAAAATGAGGAAAGTATGTCGAAGGACTGCTGTTCCTACTCAAATATTTTTCCTTCTAAAATTCTTCAGAAAAATATTTGTTTTAACAAAATGGTGGTTAATGAGTTGCAAAAACAATCAGTATCAGAAGTTTTATAAATTTGAAAAACTCAATCAATGACTTCAGCGCTTTTAAAACTTTTCAAGAAAAAGAGTCATTGATTGAGGGGGAGAATGTTTTTCAGAATTACATCATCTAACGGGCTTTCTTAATCATCCTACGTGCTTATCTGAAAAATATAATTGCCTATGTTGAAGGACTAGGTTTCTAGGATGTGATTGTTAGGATTAGATGATTATAGATTGATGAATATATAATTCCCATGCCCATGTATGATCTGATTGATATGTTGGATTGGCTTTAATTAGTCGATTGCTGTTTGGGTGATGTCGACCACCATATATTTGTACGTATGTTGACTAACATATGCAGATAAGATGGTATAAAAGAATGTTCCCGATCCGGATCCCGCAATTGATGATTGGATGCTGAAAAGAAAGGTTAACTATATCTTGGGTTGACAAATAAAGAAACGGAGCTTAATTTGACTTCTATGGAAAGTTGGCATGAAATGCAACGTAAGAGGTCTCACTGCAACATCAGATGGTTTTTCTTCATCATCAAATGAAGAAACGGATCTTAATTTGACCTCAGTTGGCATGAAAAAATGCAACGTAAGAAGTCTCACTACTTCAGCAGATGATTTTCTTCCAGCCCTACAGCAACAACAGAAGCTTCTCAACCACCTAACGTATCTTTGTGCAGGACAAGTAGTGAATAATACCATTTTTAAAACAATTTTTGAAATAATATTGTTTTGAAAATGAAAAATATTGTTTTGAAAATTAAATTGGACTAAATTTTGATAATCACCGGACTTCATTTTATCAAAACTTAAGTCACTCAATCATCAACTACGGTCATCGATTGAGGGGGAGAGTGATTTAAAATAAAAGTATTTTCAAACGATATTTCTTCATAAAAGTCCGGTTTGTACAACATAAAGTGGTGATCTAAAGATTTAATGTTATGTCATGGTATGATTTTCTTTAAAACTCGAAGATCTTACAAAATGAAATTTTTTTTGTTCTTGTTTGATTGTGAAATTGTTTTATTTTACTTAAAGATCTCTTAAAAACTATCATACCTGACACTAACAATCTTTAATGTCTAAAATTGATCCATATCAATCATTTTTCAAAATTAAATCAAGCCACGTCTTTCCCCAAAATCTTTTAAATGATTTAAATCAATTGGGATCACAAATCTCAAAAGGTTTGAAATTTTTTATCAGGGTAGAGATCATGATTTAAATCTCAAATTTGTTTAAATGGAATTGGTTTTAGTCCTTTAAAGGCACTCCTGCCTCCATGTGCCAAACGATTTATAATACATAATGCACATGTTGAGGGGGAGCATTTATCCAAAAACAAGATGAGTATTTAAACCTGGCCACATTTTCTCTTATGTTTTTCTAAACCTTATTAAATCACTTGGGATCCAAAATCTCAAGGGGTTTGATATTTTTGATCGGGGGAGAATTTGTGATTTAATAATGAAACTTGATTAAAGATGACGACTTTTTTTTGGTTCAAATGTGCATACTGCTCTCCCATATGTGCTAAATGCTTTCGAATCTCGAAGCACATATGGAGGGGGAGCATTTCAAAAGAAAACAAACTTTCAAGGTACAAAAGATTCTATGATTCAACATAAAGTACCTTGATTGATTTTCTAAATGGTTTCTTAATGGATTTTGTGATCGTGGATGTACTTCAAAAGAACTCTTTCCTCTATGTGATAAAATAATTTCAAATATCCTATGCACATATTGAGGGGGAGAATTTACCAAAGAAAATCAAATGGCTTTTTCTATGGAAATTGTGATCAAGAATTTATTTCAAAAGAACTCTTGCCTCGATGTGCTAAACAATTTATAAAAACATATGCACATGTTGAGGGTGAGCATTTCTAAATGATCAGAACAATTAAGGTACAAAATGCTTTGATATTATATCACAAGTACCTTGATTGATTTTCCAAATGATTTTTCAATTGGTTTTATGGAAGAATGAACTGTACCAAAAGACCGACCATTTTACTTTATGCATGGAGTTATAAGGATGGTGAGGTTAGGTATTAGTTCCCACGATCCGCCAGAACCGGAGGGATCTACCCAGGGACAATCCACTAGATAGTGTAGAGTCCTTAGGTATATTGAAAAAAGGAGAAAAGTGAGAAATGGGAAGAGTGCCGACTGAGACAGAGCTAGAACTGGAATAAACCCAACATTGTTCTAGTAATGAAGTTTCGGTAAGCACTGAAGGGGTTGAAGAATGAAAAAGAAATGAATGAGAAAAGGGTGAAAAGAAATAGTCCTCCAATAATTCAACCTTAGGGCAGAAACCGGGTTCAATACATATGCTACTGGTATTTACTAAGGTAACACTGGTATTGAAGACAAGACGTCATGGACCCAGTGACGCACTGCACTAAACTTCCCAAGCTACTCAAGTTCCTCTTAAAAGGACCTGTTTCATTCTCACGGGAAACTGACATAATCTATCGACTTTCTCCTAGAGATTGTTGATATTGAAGAAGGAAACCCTCTCCATAGTCTCCGGTATAGGAACCAAATGTGCACAATTGAGTCTAGAGCCAAGAGATCATCCACAATATCTCATTAGGACACTAAATTCTTGAAGACTTGCTGTTTCACACAATGTGGAAAGTAAGAATATATTTTAAGAGTCCTACGCATTATCCTTGTGGTATTGCCAGAACATCCGAGTGATATATTAAATATTCACGATGAAGATGGAAAGCCTTATAGAGCCAACATCAAACAAGCTCTTGGTGGGTGACATGTGAGATTTTATATAAAGATCAAGCTTGTGACAACTGGATAGAAATGATGGGGAGATTCAATCTTGAATCAACCTTGGTCCAGGAAATGAATTGACGAATACTTTTGGAAAAACCGTTCGATGTGCAAATATTCTTTTCTCTAGCACATCGAATGTGTTTTCATGTTTTCAAACACAAAAAGTATCTCTGATTGAAAAAAATACTTTTGGAAAAATCGTTCGATGTGCAAATCTTCTTTTCTCTAGCACATAGAATGTGTACTCATATTCTAATACAAAAAGTATTTATGATTGAAAATTGACCTTTCTTATAAAACCTTCATCGTATTGCAAAACTCTTTCTTCTAAGCAATACGCGATTGTTTTCAAATCAATTTTTCATCAATCAGTGAATCCCAATTCGCTGGTTCACTCACTCCGTGTTGTCTTCTTTGAGACGTTCCGGTTTAAGAACAGCTAGAACAGCTGCGAAACCCTGTCAAGGAGATTCTTCGGAATTCTACCTGATCACAGGCAGTACTTGTACTGATCAACGGGGAACCGTAGGCCTTGTACCTCAATTCAACGAAAGTGATCAAAGAAACTTTCGTGTGTTTTATTGCTAACTGTTGTTTGCAGGTACATTTGGACGGTTGCAGCTGATTAGAATTGAGGAGTCAATCCAAAGCCGCATGCTCACAGCATCCACTCTTAATTGAAGAAATCATGACTGGTGCATATCTACATAACCTGGCTCTGATATTTTTATACTATGCTTCTGCTACGCTGCTGCAAATATCATGAACGAGTAAAGCTTCCGCTACTCTGATGGACAGATGTCATGATTCAAAAGTGTGAGCATGTCGGTCCGAAAGTCACAACAACACATGATGGCAACACAACAAAGCGTGATCCAGAGATTTACTGTGGCTGATGATCATAAAGAAAGCTCGAAGATCATCAAAGATGTGGATCAGTTCAAAGACCTCCACTGAAAGTACAAAGCATACGGACTATGAAGAGTCACTGCTAAAGCACAAAGATGCAGAAGTTGAAGAATTCAAGTCTACGAGCACAAGACTGAAGATAAAATAGAATGCTAGGATTCAACATGTAAATCATGCGGTGACCTCCCTTAGGGGGAGATTCTTAGGAATTGGAAATTCCATTGTGAAGAGTCGGTCACCCCAAATATTATCTAGCATAAGTTAGCTCGTAGACATATCGTTAGTTACGTTATTTATTAGTTTATTAGTTAGTTATTAGCGTAATTTAGTTTAGTGCAACACCGTGGAGGAAGGACGGGTCTTTACCCACTGTATGCCTGACCCACAGTCCGCTAGGAGGATGTATTGTATGTTACTATAAATACCCTCTACCTCCCAAGGTAGAGGGTTGGACCTTTCATTCAATCTAACCTTTCTTTCTTTGTTTACTTTCTCTCTCTAGAAAGGCTCCCATCTTCTACTTTATCTCTCTAGAACTTAAAACTCATTCGAACCATATTGTGTTATTTGATGTGTTTATGAAATCCAATATGTTACACTGAGGTACACCGAAGCATCACCTCACGACTGTAGACCGTTTGAGACAACACTAAGCGTAACCCACAAGGAGTTACCGAAGTGACCTGCTGACAGGGCTGTTTAATGTTTACCCTGGCAAGAGTTTCCATTCAATAACTGAGGATCACCTTTGTGAACCCCTCATAAATGTTCTCAACAGATTGCTAAGATCTGTGTAGGACTCTAGAATAGTATCACTTGCGTCCTTATTGTTGAATGACAAGTGATGAAATGTTGAGTGTTCCTAAGAGATCTTTTGATGAATCTCGTGGCTCTAGACTCAATTGTGCGCTTTGGTTTTCCTAAGTGGAGACTAGGGAGAGGGTCTCCTTATTTAATACCAGCAATCTATAAGAGAAAGCCGATAGTTTACATAGGGTTCCCTGTGAGAATGAAACAAGCTTCTGTTGAGAGAAACTTGAGTGGCTATGAAGGTTTAGTGCATGCGTCACTGGGTCCATGACGACTTTGATCTTCAATACCGGTGTCAACTAGTGACAACCAGTAGCATATGTATTGAACCCGGTGTCTGCCCTAAGTTGAATAATTTGGAGGGCTATTTATTTTCACCCTTTTCATTACTTTTCTTTTTAATTCTTTAACTCCTTCTTTCTCCGATTCTCAATTTATCCTTTTTATAATCATACCTAAGGACTTCTAAATTCTAACTATTGGTGGTGTCCTTGGGTAGATCCCTTCTGCTCTGGCGGATCATAGGACGGTTATTCCTAACCTTAGTCACCTTATAACACCATGACTAACCTATGTTGCCATAAACCATTTTCATAAAAATCTCTCAAAGTGGTTATGAGTAAAAACATTTTGTACCACTGTGAGAGTTTTGTATTTTGCAGAAATACTCCCCCTCGACACGTGCTTAAGTGTTTAGACAGAAATCTGCACGGTGAGAGAAGAGCTCGCACTTTTGAATTGATCGACTTAAGATAGACAATTCCCCGCGAGACACGGTTACGTTGCATAGTTAAAGAGTTACATTGTCAGCTTTTAGGAGACAACTAGCTCTAATAACTACCTTGAAGGTGTGGACAAACCTCGAAAGGTTGTCAAACTCGTCAAAGTTCATGTCTATCAAGAGCTTCTCGAATAGGTACGATCTACTCGGATAAGTCTTGGAAGACAGATCTTTTCGATGTATGACAGTTTAGATCTCGTCAATTCAAGAGTTAAGTCTTAGTTTCACGAAGATTCAATCAAATTCACAACATATTTGTATCACACAATTTTTCTCCCCCTAAAAAATGGCATATAAATGTTATTTTTGACGAATTTTTGATATAGAATATGACCATTTTGAGTTTTGTGGGAAGATTTCCACGAAGAACAATTTGTGAACAAAGTTTTTAAGCAAATACTCCCCCTCAACAAGTAATATAAACTTTCAAGGTTTTGAAAACACAAGGGGAAGTACTTGTTCTTTTGAGCAAAACTTTGAAAAATGAAAGTTTTGATAAGTTTTACTGAAAAGTAAGAAGCTTTCGCTCTTTTTATGAGGATTGTGGCACTGATGCGTACCACAGGGTCCTTTCATTACAAGTACGGGTTGTACACTGTTATGTGTGCACAAGCCATAGTCAAATATAGATCAACACATCCAAATATTAATGAAAGAAACAAATCAAGGAGTACCAGGAAGTCCGTCAATAACACCAAGAGTTCTTTTTGGACGTTGATAGCCTGTTAGAGAAATGCTCGGATGTCCACCCACGAAGCTCTCCAATATCCTTATCTGATCACGACGAAACAACCTTTCATCATTCCTTGTGATGATTTTCTTCGCATCCCTCTTTTCCCTCGAATTCCACCTCTTCTTCGACCCTATGCCTTCATGAATCTCCTTTAACCTATATGCCATCCCATCCCGAACCTTTTTCAAAGTATGATCACAAAACTTGTGAAGCTCTTTACATGAAGTTCACTGCGGTAGACTACGCCAAACTTTGGTTTTGTGAGAATGGTGTACTGAGCCAGGTGGTTGATATCGGGAAGGTATAGCTATGGTTTGGTGAGATTAACACGTTTTTGGTATGATTCCATGGCAAGTTGAAGGTCTTCAACACGTTCCTGGATAACGATGCTTCTGATGAATATTAGCAATGACTTGATGTACTGGAGCTGGATGTTCGTGGAGAAGTGTCGCATTCGTCCTTGTACCTTGGCAAGATACATATCTTCAATGTCATTGAGTGACAATCTCGGAAAATCCGCTTTAGAAAAGTCATATTCCTGTCCCACTTGGTAGACAGGCTAACATGCATTATGGCAATGATCCATTGGTCACTGTACACATCCTTTTTTGATTTCAGTACCTGGCAGCTTCTGTAGTATATTCTTCTTCGTTCAGGCCAATGATGAATTCCATATAGTGCATCGAGGTCATACTTTACCACATTGTCAACAAACATTCATGTGGCTTCTTCCTCGATGGCTACATTGTTTGAGAAGATTGCTGCCGGGATTAGGAAAGTGAGTGAGGTAGCGTATTTTTTGCTAACATCGCTACCATGTTGAAGAAATTCGAGGTCATTGTTGATAAAATACTGGTAGGGAATCCTTGGTTGATCAGGTCGACCAACGGTGGATAGTGGCTTTGTCCAGTCGGTGTAGTATGGAGCCTTGTCAGGTCTGGAGAAGTCGATGTTGGATTCAGGGTTTAACCAATCAATATTGTTGGACATGGCTCGTGCAATGTTGTCGAGATGATATTCGACTTTTATGGCATTGTCAGAGCTGTCCTTAAGCAGTTGAAAAGCGTCGTTCTTGATTCGTTTCAACTATGCTTTCGTCATCTTCTTCACCTTGAATTTTTCTTGGATAATCTTGACATGCTCCATAGTTTGACCATCTACCCTTTCTTGGCCTTCCGGTAATTGAGGGGTTGCATCAACAAGCTTGGAGAACCATTCGTATTCTTTTGTTTCATCTTCATCTAGCCAAGATACAACTGATGTTAACTTTTTCTTTTTTGGCTTGGAGGATGATGCAGGTTGCTTCGTTGATGTAGAAGAAGGAGGTTGTTGTTGGTGCTCAGTAATCTCCTCGTCGTTACCATTAGTTTATTCAAAATGATCACCAGTTTTCTCCTTTGGTGGTGGAGACTCAGAGTCCTGAGGTTTGTCTCTAGCAGGAGGATGTTGTGAAAATCTTCTAGTGGTGGTGGTCCTTTGGGGTGGTGGAGGCATAGATGATGATTCCTCAATTTTCTTTGTGCGTTTCAGCTCATAATCCTTGTCTGCATCATCATCGTCTCTTGGTCGCTTAGCCCTTTCAGCTGACTCTTTACTCGATGTCTTGAGTTGATATTCTAGCAATGCCTCAAATAGTTTAGCTTCGTCAGAAGTGAAAGTGCCGGATCGTTGAGACATTTGCAGTACCAGCTTCGATATCAATTCAGCATCGGAGACAAACGGAGGCGTGACTGGATTGATTTGCATAGCAACAGGAGTGGTTGATAATGTATGCTTGACCAATGCCATGAGAGTAGGATAGAGTTGCCTGGCGAACATCTCTCTTGTCACTCCAGGGACGGTGTCGAGAAGAAACTTGTGAGTATAGTCTCTGATCGTCTTGTCCATTTCCCCTTGGATATCTCTATTGAGAAACTGCTGGATTTGATCTCTTTCATCAGAAAACTCATTCATCATGTCTTGAAGTAAGTTGAGTCTGTCGGCCAGTTGATTGAACTTTTTTTTGACCACGTTTCTTTTCCTTACTTCCTTGACAGCTTTAACAATTTTAGTCTTAGCACGTGATGCCCAAGTGTTGGTCGGTTTCTTTACAGATCTGGATGTGGATCTGGTGGTAGCATCTTTGGATAGTGGTGGTGATGAGTGAGATGACGAATCAGAAGATGATGAGTCATGAGATGGCTCCGGGTCTTTAGGCGGCTAAGAAGTTCCTTCCAGGTTATGTTCAGGATTATCTAGAATATAATCATCAGCTTCTTTGCGAGCTTTAGCCTCTTCTTCAGCCTTTACCCTGGCCTCTTCTTCTGCTTCAGCTTTTTGCTTAGCCTCTTCATATGCTTTGGCTCGAGCTTCCTCGTCAGCTTTTTCTTTAGCAGCTTCCTCAATGTCTTTGTTCGTGATCCTTTCATCCTTTTCTTGTTCCTCTTCTTTCTCAAAGTCAAAGGTGATTTGATCTTCTTGCTGCTGTTGCTCTGTTGATTCGTGAGTGGTGGTACCAGTTCCATTATCGGGTTGATTAACCGCATCGAGAACTGGTGTGGTTAGTGCACCACCACTTGAACCTCCAGGGCCACGAGTTTGTTGGCGATTAAATTATGATGCAGCATGTTGAATCCTTAGATGCTTCAAAGTTTTTGTGGTAGTCTTTCTGCTCGTCCTTTGGTTCTTCATCTGAACTATCTTCTTCTTCTTCAGTCACTGGAGTCTTACCCTTACCAGCTTTGGGACTCTGAGGTTTGTCATTTGTCTGTTGTGATGTTGTGTCATCCGTAATAGACTCAGAATAGTAAATCTCCTCATCAGTCTCAGTATCTTCAGAGTCTTGATCCTCCAATTTAAGTGCCGGTTTAGGAGTAGGAATGGCACCCTCAGATGGAACCTTTCTTTTTCATGAAGGATTTCTCTTAGGATACTTACGGGCAATCCCAGTGCTTGCTATACTTCCAGTACTACCTCTCCTGGTCTTCTTAACTGGTATGGCAGAAGACTTATCATCCATGAAGCCGAATTTGCCTAATGTCACAGCTTCTTGATATCGTGAATACGATTGAAGGCTTTTAACATCATTGGTGAGTAGGCAGTCAGTCAAAACTACACCTTGCTTCTTCGTTGATGAGTCTTTGAATCTGACAACATTTAACGTAGACTCAAACAACGCAGAATGTTGCTTGGGGTCATCAAGCCTCAAGGGAATGTCTTGATTATTCCCGAGTATCCTTTGGATCAACAACTTAGTGTATCTGATGTAGGGGACCTTGGTGCCAGGCTTCTTGAGGTATGACATCATGTCTTCCCAAATCTGACTTGCGAAGTCAATATGCATCTTGTTGACCATGCCCCAGAAGATTTGTAGTTCCATGAGCTTAGGATGCTCATAACCGCTGTCTCGTCCAGAAACAGACTTGGCGATCATGATGTATAAAGTTCTCCACGACTGAGGGATGTTCTTTAAATCGACTGAAGAATATTTAGTAATGATTCCCGCAGCTTCATCATAGCCAATATCGACCATGAATTGTAGAGTAGCCTCTTCAGTTGGAGTTGGCACATACTGAGCAAGCTGGATAGCAGGGATCAGAAGAATTGCTTGTACATCAGCAATAGTGATGGTGACTTGTTTATCATTGAGTGTCACTATAACAGCATCTTGACCATCAATTTTCTTCATAGTGTGCCAAAGCTGATGAATATAAATTTCTGGTACAGTTGCTGTGTTGGTGAGCATGTTGTTGTAAGGATGAGTCTTCAGAATATCCACTGCAATTCGGCAAGAGGATTCAGAGCAAGTAAAGTTATCAAAGTCCACTCTGAGGTTGTTCTTGCCAATCTTCATTCTATAACCAGTAGGGAAAATGTCTTCAATTGTGAGCTCGTTTGGTGCGTTAACGTTTTCCATTGTGATGTCCATATTGTGATCTGAAAGATATTGAGCCAAAATAACCAGCATATCGAAAGACATTACGTTAGTCAAAAGTTGATTTTATTGTCCAATTATTGAATTTGTGATGTTAATGAATGTTACGAGTCCAATGTCACTTGTTTGTCCAATAGTCCAAAGTTGATGTGATAAGTTTTGTGAGTATATTAATTTTGAATTTTAAAGTCCAAATTTTCACTCATTCACACAAAATATTAACCATTATAGCTTATTAGTGACATTTTGGTTTTGTGACGTTATGAGTAACTTACTTACAAGTTTGTACGCGTAACAATTCATTGGTAAAGTTAAAATTTAGGCTTAAGCGTAAGAATGCAAGCTTATGCGTAAACAATGTGTAACCATATGCGTAGACCTAAGCTTATGCGTAGGAGTTCCTCTTACGCGTAAGAAATCTTACGCGTAGGAAAACGTCTTGGCATAAGGCTTACGCGTAAGCGTATGTGGGAGTTTATGCGTAAGGTTTACTCGTAAGAGTGAACCTTATGTGTATGACTCCAAGTTTACGCATATCCTTCACAGGATACGCGTAGTCCCCATGTAGACCCTTACGCGTAAGATTTCTCTTACGTGTAACCTCTACGCGTAAGGTATTCCTTATGCGTAGTATTCCAATCTTAACCTTGATTCTAATTTTGCATGCGTAAAACCTGAAATAATTCATCATAATATTTCCATTAACACTTTATTCAATCCCTTTCATCCTCACATGGAATCACACTTGTTATCAGTTACGCGTAGGCACAGTTTATATGTAAAGGTTAAAACCCTAAGAATTTAAGATTTATGCCTAAACAATCCAACCATGCAAACACAACCAAATTACTTTTGGGATGTCTTAGAGGCTATGTGATATGTTTCCAACAAGTTTTAACATCTAACACCTCAAGATTCAAAATTACCCAAATTTAATGAGTCTTAAACCCTAATCCTTAATTTCACAAAATTCATGTTTCTGGGTAAGAATCAAGACTGTAGTTGGTTAATTGAACATGTTACAATCATCATACAAGAAACAAATTATCCAGAAACATTCACAATAGAAAACCCCCAAATCCACACATAAACCCTAACTTTTGAAAAATGATTAAAACGTTTTCTGGGTTGGATTTCTTGATGACAATGGTTTAAAAACATGATATAAACTTTGAAAACATGACTCATTTCATCAAAATCATCCACAAGTGATTTTGAGTTCATACGCATATGCGTAGAAACTAAAATCACTCATATAGGAAAATCAAACCGTTGGTTTTGTGTATAATTAAAAACCTATGCTTGGAATCATTCATAGAAACTATAAACACTTATAAATTTGAGGTTTAAAACACGGATTTGAAGATGAATTTTGGAGCGTGGATGTAGTGGTTGAGATAATAAATGTGTGAAATAAATGTTAAGTTTAAATTTGGTGAAAGGTTTTGTAAAAAATTAAGTTTACACATTTGACAATTCTGGCCCTTCCACCTCAAGCATTTTCATCCATAGCCCATAACTTCCATTTTGGTTAAGCGTGAAGTGTAAGTTTGGAAAAAAACTTGACGAAACTCCCCCTCGATTTTAAAAATAGAGAAATTTTACAAATTTGAGTCCGAGGAGTGTTTTGAAATAAGAAACATATCCACCATTATCAAAGATACAACCAATACTGGGTAACATGCAAGTACAAGGTTTTATGAAACATAAAATATTTACTTTCTCTCCCTCAACACTTGTTCGGGAAAATTGTGAAAAGTTTGATAGAACAAAGTGTTGACGGAAGCTTTGTACTTGCAATGTTTGAAAGAAATTAGATAGAAGAATATTTTTGTATTTTATCAGATTTTATATTTTTCTATTTTTGTTTTTGAAAAATTTATTTACAAAAGAGGTTTTGGTGTTTGACTGATTTTAAGATTGTTTTAAAAGTACGTCCAGTTCCTCTGGAGTCAAACAACTCATACCAATCCAGTGGATCAACTCAGTAAACCTAGCAGGAGCTAAGGCTTTAGTAAGAAGGTCCGCCAGTTGGTATTCAGTACCCACAAAATATAATTCAACAGTACCCTTTTCCACATGCTCCTTGATGAAATGATATCGAAAATTGATGTGCTTAGACTTCGAATGTTGGACGGAGTTGCACGAGATTGCACTAGCACTTCGATTGTCACAGTACATCGGGATTCTGTCAAATACGTAACCATAGTCTTTGAGTTGTGTTCTCATCCAAATGACTTGAGCACAACACGCTGACATGGATACATATTCTGCTTCGGTTGAGGACAACGATGTACAATCCTGCTTCTTCGATTGCCATGACACCAGTTTATCACCAAGAAATTGTAGAGCACCTGAAGTACTTTTTCGAGAATCTAAGCAACCTGCGTGATCAGCGTCTGAAAAAGCTATTAGTTCAAAACCAGAATCCTTCGGATACCAGATTCCCAAGTTAATGGTTCCCTTGATGTATCGGAGGATTCTTTTAGCCTCAAAGAGGTGAGTTTTAGTTGGTCGCGACTGATAACGGGAGCAAAGATATATTGCAAATACAATATCAGGTCTACTGGCTGTTAGATACATGAGAGACCCAATAATACTTCGGTACCTGGTAGGGTCAACCAAATTCCCATGCAAATCAGCGTCCAGTTTCTTGGTATGTGCCATAGGTGTGGCATAGGTATCACAGTTTTGCATTCCATGTTTGTTTAAAATTTCAATAGCATATTTGGACTGACTCAGGAAAATACCACGGGGTGATTGATGAACTTGCAGTCCTAGAAAGAACGTCAGTTCACCCATCATGGACATTTCAAAGTGTTTTTTCATAAGTTTTGAAAAAGCGTTTGAGTACTTTAGATGTGTTGACCCAAAAATGATGTCATCCACATAAATTTGAACAATTAAATTGTGAGCCCCGTGATATTGAATGAAAAGTGTTGGGTCGACGGATCCTTTAATGAAATTATTGGCAATGAGAAAGGATGATAACTTATCATACCACGCCCGAGGGGCTTGTTTGAGACCGTAGAGAGCCTTGTTCAGTTTGTAGACGTGCTTAGGGAACTCTGGATCAACAAATCCTTCTGGCTGACTAACATAGACCGTTTCCTTCAGTTTACCATTCAGAAAAGCAGTTTTGACGTCCATCTGAAAGACTGTGATGTGCATGTGAGCCGCGAATGCCAGAAAGATCCGAACAGCCTCAAGTCTAGCAACCGGTGCGAATGATTCCTCGTAGTCAATCTCTTCTTCTTGTCTATAACCCTTAGCCACCAGACGTGACTTATTTCTGATAACCGTACCTTCAGCATCCAACTTGTTTTTCCAAATCCATTTCAGACCAATAACATAGACCCCTGTTGGTTTTTCAACCAATTCCCATACTTCAAGACGTTTAAACTGGTTAAGTTCTTCTTGCATGGATTCAATCCAGTTATCATATGTCATGGCTTCTTTAATATTTTTGGGTTCAGCTTGGCAGACGGTAAGTGCATAAATGCAATGTTCACCATCAGTCTGAAGGCGTTGTCTAGTTACGACTAGTTGATGCGGGTTTCCAATAATGTTCACAATAGGATGGTCTCGAGTCCAACGATGTGTGGAGGGTTGATGTTGATATACATTGTGCAGATTAGGAGGATTCAAATGGCTTGTAGATGATTCCGCAACATCAGAAGTGGCAGTTTCATTTGCAAAAGGGTTAAAGAATGCATTTGGATCATAATCTGCAGGTGGGGGTACTTCATGATTCAGAAGATCATCAGTTGGTTCAGCGTCATTGGATGCGGTTTTTTCGACTGTTGTTGTAGAATCAATTGGAGGTGCTTCTTCAACAGTTGTTGTTGTTTCAGGCGTATCAGGTATTTGATTATTATCAGGTTGAGCAGCGGAAACATTTGATACATCTGGAGCACGTAGATCAATATCATCACTAAACAGAGGAGCAAATAGCTGTTCCATTTGTTGACGAGTAAGTTGTAGGCTTGGTTCAACTGATGATGGGGTTTGGGGGAAGTTTAGGCGGTTATGTCCGGGTTCCAAGCTGTTTTGCTCAGAAGCGATTTCAGTAAGCTCATCGAATTTTGCATGAATCGTTTCCATAATCTCCCTTGTACGACGATTCCAGATCCGGTATCCTTTAGAATTCTCACAGTATCCAACAAAGACTCCTATGTCAGCTTTAGCTTTGAGCTTACCAAAGTCATCACGATCATTATTTGGGTAACAAAGGGATCCAAATACATGAAAGTGTTTGAGATTCGGTTTACGGTTGTGAATAAGCTCATAAGGTGTTTTGTTGTGGCATTTGGTAATCATTGAACGATTCTGAGTGTAGCATGCAGTAGATACGGCTTCAGCCCACAAGTAATCTGGAAGTTTTGCATTAATCAACATCGTTCTTGCAGCTTCCACTAACATACGGTTTCGTCTTTCAACCACTCCGTTTTGTTCTGGTGTCCGTGCAATGAATGTTTGATGCTCAATTCCTACTTTCTCCAAATATGCACGAAGATTTTGATTTACAAATTCAGTTCCTTTGTCTGTTCTGATTTGTCTGACTATGTTCCGGAGCTGAACTTGAATTTTTGTGAGAAAGGTGATGATCATCTGTGGAGCTTGATCTTTAGTTCGAAGAAAATAAATCCAATTCCATCTTGAGTAGTCATCGACAATTACCAAAATGTAGCGTTTGCCATTAATCGTCTGCATGCGCATCGGGCCACACAAATCCATGTGAAGAAGATGAAGCACATGCTGAGAGCTGTGTTCCACCTTTGAAGGAAAATGAGCACGAGTGCTTTTCCCTTGTTCACAAGCTGAGCATAGATAATCTTTAGAGTACCGAAATCTTGGGAGACCATCAACAAGTTTGTATCGTGCAAGATTGGTTATGGTTTGAAAGTTTAAGTGTGAAAGTCGATGGTGCCATAGCCAAGATTTTGTAGATGTTGCCTTTGAAAGTAGACATATGGGAGATGAAGCAATCATGTCTTTCATTGAAATTGTGTAAAGACTTGATGTGCGGGTTCCAGAAATAAGATCTTTTCCTTTTAGATCACGAATGAAACAACTTTTCTCCCGAAAAGCAACTTTTAAATCTCCATCACAAAATTGACCAACAGAGAAGAGATTGTGACCGAGACCTTCCACATAATAAACCCTGTTAATTTCGATGTTACCATTGATGTAATCTCCGTATCCCATGATAGCTGCGAAGTGATCATTCCCGAACCTGACAATGCCAATGAACTTTGAAACAAAGTTTGATAACAGTTTGAGATTGCCTATCATGTGTCGGGAACATCCGCTATCAACAATCCAGAGGATGATCTGTATCACCTGCATTACACACAGACGACACAGATGGAATAGAAGTAGATGTGGAACCCGAAGAGTTAGAGGGTTCCGATGCAGTTATAGTTGAAACACACATGTTTATGATTTTAGGTATCCATTTAAAGCCAAGTATATTATGTAACCATTTCTGCCATCTCCAACTAGTCTTAGCTTTGGTCTTAGTAAATGCACTAGGTGATAAGTTCTTCCTAGGAGGTGAAGGCGGTTCTATGGGTACATCAATGATCGTAGCCGGAACACTAGAGGGTGGTTTACCAAACACAGACTTTGAAGCATTAGTGGGCCTAGAGGTGTTCCGTTTTCTATTATTTCGCTTACGAGATAAGATAGCATTAGCCACACATTTATCATGACAACCAGAAAACATGTAACACCCCTAATTTCGTGATACGCAGCGGAATTAAAACTGGGTGTTACTTCATAGCACAACAGTCATAACAATAGAAAACGAACTCTAATGGAGTCGTTTTAAAAGATTTATCATTCGATTTATATAAATATCAGAGTTTACAAAAATGAGGTCCCAATAGTTTCACGGTTTACAAAATACATTAAATGGGTTTTCGAATGACAATAAAATTTATAGCCTTCTTGAGTATCTGTGCTCCTCCGTGCCAGCCTCGTACAATATGGACCTGAGATACATGCTTAAAACTGTCAACACAAAGGTTGAGTGAAATTCATAGAGTTTAGGAAATCAGTTGAACACATAATGTTTGTGTGGGTTACGTTGTTATACACCCATAATGTTGAAAACAAAACAGATATTATTGCTCTAAGCTTATGATACCGAAAACGTTAACAGCTTGTCAATAGAAATTGATATAATAGTAACAGTTGCCCTAATAGGTAATTTGCCAATAAACCTACAGATCTTCAAATATAGTGCGTTTGTTTGCCTACCCGGTCAACAAAAACGGGATTCGTCAATCCCAATAGGTCTATTCACAATATTCGCTCCCACTCTCACTAGTGATTAATGATTCATGATTAAGGGACTTAAGTTTGGAAAATGCGGTAACTTAGTACTAATAAAACAATCAGATAAGTATACATTTTGAAAGCAATGTGTTCGGTTTAAAATAAAGCATGTATCTCCCCCAAGGGTTTGTAAAACAATTAAGTAATAAAAAGTGGGGCTATGAACTCACCTCAGAGTAAATGATATCAAATGTATAATGCGAATGATGGATATGCCGTGAGAACTTCTACGAGCAACCTAGAATATGATGTTGCGACTTAGGTTTGAAATAATGATGCGAAAGTAATAACAAGCCTATATACGTCTTTATATTGATCATGATGTAGTACATGGTAGTTGTGTATGTCGTTTATAGAAATGGTCTAGTTGTGAAAACGTGTTTAGTTTATATATATCGTACTACCGTTCGGGCCGTCATAATTCAGAGGTCATGTAGTAAACGTTCGAGGAGCAAGGACACTTTAATTCGTAAATCCAGCAACTCGTCGATCCATTTACCCATATGAAACCCCTCACATGAAGCTCTCTAGTATTGTAGCACTTAATAGATAAGACATATGTTTTGCTTATATATCATAAGTGTCGAAAATGTTCATATGGTTTACAAACATAAGTTACATGTTTGTTTAATTATGATTAGGAAATCATAATTGCTATTACATGTGTGGTTTCATATGTGAAGTCTTATTGGTTTGGATTGTGGTTTCATATGTGAAATTCGGGTTTTCACATGTGAAACACAATCCCGAAGGTTGGAATGAACTTAAGAAAGCTTAGTTTTGAATGAAGATTGTTATATCATCATGTTTTTAGTAAGTAACTGGTTTTCACAAGTTCTCGTTGATTATTAGCGTTCATAACTTATGAATATGGTCAAAAATGAAGTTTGGTTAAATCGGCGAAAAATGGTAAAATGGTCATTTTTCCCGTCACTTGAGAAAATACTTTTTCGTTGCATTTTATTTGATGGATCTAATATTCAAAATTATAATAAGAAAGCTGCAAAGTTTCGTGGTTTAGCGAGGCCGGGAACTAAGGTATTTAGGAAAACGTTTTGGAAAGTTTCAAAAAGGTCGGGTTAAACAGGTCCATCTCCAAAGCCCAGGTCGTGCATTTTTATGACCCGTGCACCTGAATTTTTGAAGAAAACGTCGTTCCGGACAACTTTTGTGATTTAAATTTTTGTTGAATCGGACCGGAAGTACCTCGTTTTGCGTATTTAATGTTCTGTGATAGAAAGTTGGTTGACAGCTTTCTTGTTGAAGTTTTGGTAAATTCATTTGGCCGTATCTTTTGACTCGTGTACTCGTTTTAGGTGATCCAAATTGCTATGTCTTCGTTTTAATTGTGTCTACAACAATATGTAAATTACCAAATTTATATGTAGTTGGTTTTGTAGAAAAATTGTACAAAAGGTCATCATTTTTCAAGGTTGCAAAAATCGCGAATCGGTAGTGAGGCGGTTGACCCCCCTGTAGCTTGTAATCGGTCTAGGCGGGATTAATCGGTTATTAATCAGACATTTTTGGCAAGTTTTGGGTATTTCTGGGTAGTTTTGGGTATTCCCGAAAATATTTTCCTTAAAAACATCTTGTAATAGATATAAATAGCGACTATAAGTTATTACATTTGTTCAGGGTTGCAAAAATAGCGAATCGATGATTAATTGTATTGGAATTTTTGGCAAGTGTTGGAATCACTCCTAATCCTAAATCAAGTGTTAGTGATTCATATGTAATAGTTAGCTTAATTATGGCCTTTATGTTTGTTTTAGCTTAAGCTTATGTAGAAGGCCCATAAGCTTAGGCCCATGTCCATTAAGGAAAGGAAAGGGAGTAGGAGTGTTGCCCTAGCTCCCCTTCCTATAAATACCTTGTAATAACCCTCACTTGAGGGTTGGTTGTTCAATTTATCTCTTTCACATACTCCACGCTTAACCATTCTTAGTTCCTTACGCGTATGTGTGTTTGATATTGTTCATCCGCCTCTCTTCTCCTCTCTACTCTTTCTATTGATGCTTGTGTTGTAAACTTAGTGACCTAACAGTGGTATCAATAGCCAAATAGTTGGGTGAATCGTGTTTGTTGTTTTTGTGAAGTTTCGGTCTTACGCGTAACAACACGTGATACTTTGGTTTGCTTAAAAACACAATTTTTACACTTTTTAATCCAAGATTCTTGTACTTTCAACGTTTTAAGGTGTTAAAATAACTGTTTTTGGCAAAAAGTTTCAAACTTTACGCGTGGATCATTGTTTTCTAGCTTGGTTTTGTATGTGGGTTTCTGTCTACGCGTAACGTGGTTTTAAGCTTTGGATCATCAAGTTTCACACCTTTGTATTATCTTGGTGATATTGAGGCTATTTGATAAGGTTTTAAAAGGTACCATTTTGAGGGGTCGTTTAAGTCCTTATTTGATCACTTTTGTATCCGTTATTGCTTAATATCGTTCCTTTTCACTTTTTAGGTCTCTTGAAGGCAAAATGCTGGAATGGCACTTATTTGGACGAAAAGGCGCGAATATATGAAGAAAATGGCCAAAGTCAAAATCGAGACACTCACAGTTGCTGAAATTAGAAGGCGACGGCGTCAGGTGCTAATGGCGACGCCGTCCCAAAATTGTTGTGACGATCCAGAACCCAAAACTCGTATTTTCAAGCGACGACGTCCAGTTGTGAAAGAGTAGGCCGTCGCTACTCAGACGGCCTAGATGCAATCCAGACGACGTCAGAAGCTGAAGAGGACGGCGTCACGGACATAAGGTGACGCCGTCGCAAGGTTAACGTGGCCAAGACGAAACCCTAATGACGGCGACACGACGGCGTCACAAAACATAAGGTGACGCCGTCGCATATGTAATCTTATATATAGAATCCGAATTTTTCAGTCTTTTGTGGAGAGTCTTTTGGAGTAAAAACCTAAAACCGAACCTAAGGTGTCTTGTACAGTATTTTAGGGTTTTAAACCCTATCTTACATCAAGATAAGTCTTTACTTCATTAATTCAATTATGTCTTTGATTATTTGTGTGTATGCTTGCATGTTCTCCATGTCCGGCTAATTTACTTGTGTGTTTGCTTAGGAAGTATGAAACTTAATTATTGAATATTGATTGGTTGTTTCTTATCTTAGTTGATTAATGATCTAGTAATGCGATAGGTCATTCGTTGTGTACTTAATGCTTGATTCATCTTTGTGAACCTTAGAATATAATTACCTGAGTAGTTGTAGGCTAAACCATCCAAAGAGCGCCTTAGAGTAGGAGTTTATCATCCCTAGTGGGTTTGTAGACGAGACCCTTTGGTAAGTTCAAAGAGTTAGGGAGAAACGCATACCCTACAACTTTAGACACACAACGCAACTAAGAATAAGGACGTGACAATTCAACCACCAATAGGAGATAATTAAGGAGTGATACAAACTAAGTAAACACATCTTTAAACTATCATACGAGCACACATTAATTAGACATAGACTCCCACAACCTTAGTTTAGATAATTAGATAATAGTAGAGTAATCGGTAGAAATACCAACCCCCCAAATCCAATACCCGAGATTCGTACCTTTCCATTTCATAAAATATAAAAAGATAAAAAATTAATCTTTCTCAACCTTAACCTTAGCGTAGTAACTCCTTACTAGCATTCCTATTCCCCTAGAGAACGATATCAATACCCGTGGCTTACCCTAATTACTACACTACAACGATTAGGTTCACTGCCTAAGGTGTTATAAAACTTGCTCGAAGAAAAGGAAGTTTCCTTGACCCCGAACGACGCGTGTAGCGTTATCAAGTTTTTGGCGCCGTTGCCGGGGAATAGAATAGCTAGTTAGTAGTCCACCTCGTTTAGGTTCTTTTCTTGATTCTTATCAAGTAAACTTTTTTCTCATTTTTAGCTTTCTCTTAGTCTATCCCCCTTCTTCGTGACCTTTTGTTCGTTACCTCATCACTTTTCATCATGGAAGGTGATAACCCACTACCATTCATCAACCCACCACCAAATGACCCGCCAAGAGCCCGTACTCTTGGTGAATACTCGAGACCAAGCCACCTAGGCTATAGGAACACCATTGAGCTTCCCGACCAAGCCCAAACTACGGCCCTGCGATCCGACACCATCCGGTTGGTGCAAAACGGATGTGCATTCCATGGACTTCGTTTCGAAGATCCAAATCAGCATCTGAGGGATTTCCTCAAAATCGTCGATTCCATCGACCTTGATGCTACTACTCGGGAGACCACGCGCCTGCGTCTCTTCCAATTCTCTCTACGGGACCAAGCTAGTAATTGGCTTGAGCGACTTCCCGCCGGCTCCATCTCAAGTTGGGATGATCTTACCTCTCGCTTCCTTGGTCAATTTTTCCCACCGGGGAGAACCACTAAGCTTAGGAATGACGTCTTGATGTTCCAACAACGTCAAGGTGAATCTCTCTACGAAGCATGGACCCGATTCAAGGACTTACTTCATAAAGTCCCTCATCACGGCATTGATCTTTGGCTCCAAGTCCAAATCTTTTATGATCATGTCAACTTCCCCACTAAGCGATCCATTGACCAAGCGGCCGGTGGAAAACTTAGTGATCTCACCGCAGAAGAATCATGGGAAATAATAGAGGACCTCGCCCTCTATGACAACGAAAGTTGGGATGACCCCCGTGAGCTGCCCAAAACCGTGAAGGCAATCTCCTTGCCTCCTCCCGACCGTAGGATGATCGAACTTGAAGATCAAGTTAAATTCCTCATGAGTTCCTACGAAAATCCTAAGTCTTCACACCATGTGAACACAGTTTCTTCCTCGTGCGAGCCGTTTTGTGATCCTCATAACACGCGCACTAGCACCTGATCCCCCGAACACGCTTTTGTTGACTACGCATCCTCGCGTATTAATGGAGCGGGAGGAAGATTCCCTACAACACCCGGACCTAGGAATTTCAATGAAACCCGTGAAGCATGGAAAAACAAGCCCGACTTCTACTGGGGACAAACCAAAGAATTCACCTCTAATGATTTCTCATGGCCCCCACCTAACGGTCCTAACCAACAAAATGTCGAAGGGATATTGCAAAACCTAGTTGCATCCCAAGAAACCCAAATGGCTAAGCTCTCGGACCGCTTTAACCATCAACAAGCCGAGATGGATAGGAAAATAGACAACCTTTTGAAAGCCTTAGCTAATAGTGATAAGAAGGTTAGTGGTATCTCAACTCCCGAGCCTTCAGGTATAGAGATTAAGGATCCAAGCAAGCTAACGAAGTATGTCCAATTCGTCAATACCATCGCCTTAGTTGAACCTAATGAAACAAATGACGAAGAGGACTATACACTTGTGGATGATGAAACACCCAAGGAAGTAGATGAAGTAGACATTGACTATTTCAACAAATTTCCTACGGAAGAAGAACTATCTCGCCACCCTCACTTTGTGCGTGACCTCCGTCACATGTATGTTAGGAAAAGTCCTCGAATCAAGTTTGGGAACCCTTGGAATCTTAACATACCATGTGTCATAGGACACCTTTTTGTGGCAAAAGCCTACATTGATCGCAAATCCCCAATCAACATAATGACTAGCACCTATTACAATTGGATATTGAAGAAGCCTATTCCAACTAGGCAAGACCCCAATGATCCTAATGTTAGTTGCAATTTTCTAGGAAGAGTTAAGGGATTGCCCATTTATGTAGGTAGTTTCACGTTTCCTACGGATTTCATAATTGTGGATGATATTAGCACGGCCATAGACCCTAGCTTGTCCCATGTTATTCTAGGAAAACCTTTCATAGAAAGCACCGGGATGACCTATGACCCCTCGTTAGGAGTAGTGCGATTCAAGAATGAGACCGATGACATAGCTTACCAAATGCCGTTTAAGATTGAGAAGTTTTCATCACTCTCTAATGATGAAAAGGAACTTAAACTGTCGGTCTATTATAGGAATGATGAGGATAGGGAAAAAGGTGTTGATTATGTTATGGCTAAGATTTTCGGATTCTATAAGGATTGCTTGAGCCTAGGACCGGAATATAGGACCAATTGGGGAGAGGATGAACTCTTAGAGAAGTGCATGTTAGGGCACTTCTACAACATGGAATCCCCCATTAGAGACCGTCAAGAGGGCGGTAATGAGAAAACGTAGGAGTACGACTATGAGTCTAGCTACAAGACTCTTAAATAAAGAAAAGCGCTTCGTGGGAGGCAACCCATGCTTAATTGTTTGCTTGTTAGTGTCATATATCTTTTATTAATTGTTTATCCTCATGTTTAAATTTGTAAAAAATGCTTTATTTTGTTTTTAACCTCGTCTTAATTGCATGTAAAGGTATTTTACATAAAGGATAAGTGTAGGGAGGATTACACACGTTTTCAAAAGAAACGTAAACATGAGAATAACAATTAACTAAAAGATATTTATGTTTGTTTGTTCGAGTCAAATGCTTGTATCGAGTCATAATGGATGTTTTGCAGAAATTTTTCCAGATTCTAAAGATGTAAATTTTCCAGAAAATCGCAGACCAGTTTTTTCAGGATATCCTGACGGCGTCAGGATTGCAACCTGACGGCGTCAGGAAGGAGTAAAAACATCAGATTATTTTTTTTCTCGTTTTCTGAGCCACTTATAAATTTTTGGAATTTTCCAGGTCTTAATTTTCTTAGAAATTCTGTAAACATCCATTCCACAAGCATTATATCCTAGTTTAAATCGAGTCTTATATATATTATTACCGCAGATTTTACGCGAAGTTTTCGTTTGTTTTCTTCAAAGTGTGCAGGTTTAGTTTGTCAAGAAGAAGTTACATAAGATTGGAAGGAGCTTTTCACGCAATAATTCTTCTTGAAAAGGATTTAACCACCACTTTACACGGATCCTACCGAGCTAATCAGGGGAGTACTAGTTTCTTTCGTTTTTGATTACCTTCTTTTATCATAACTTTGATACTTTCGGGGAACATTGGGGACAATGTTCAGTTTAAGTGTAGGGAGGGAAAATAAAACGGGAACTTTGAAACTATGCTTATCCTTGACTATTTGCTTTGTCCAATTGTGATTGTGTAATAAACCATGAGAAAATGTCGGTTAGGGTAATTTTGGCACCAAATTTAAAAATTTTTATGACATATAGGAGTGGGCCATTAGTCTTAACAAAAGCGTCTCACGGATAGGAAGTAATATGACTAGCACAAAACCCTTTACCACCCAAATTCCAACCAAAATGTGAGGATCGCCCTTAGATTAGTAGGAATTAAAAGCATTCATCTTCAATGCTTAGAGTGTGAACCGGTAGTATATTAGATTCTAGAACTTGTTTTGTGATGCATTCCGAGATCGCAAGTGAGGCTACACTTGTGTAGTTAGGAATAACTAAATGATAAGAGGCATTAGGATAACCCTTGTTTGATACCTGTAATATAATTACTTCTTCCACATCGGTTGAGTAATTCCCCCACACCCTTTGCGTTGTACTCATCTTTAGTACACGATACCCCTAGTTAACCCCTCAGAGCCTATCCTTTTCGCGGTTCTCGTGATGTTTTGGTTTTTCCGGAATATCAATGAAGAGCATTGTTTACACCCCACCCCCAAATATACACCCAAATCGCCTTAGCCTACCCCTTATGCACTCACTTTTAGTGCAAATGTTTGTTATCACCCTAAACCCTTAGTTCAATTATCTAGTTGCTTGCATAAGTTGCTAAGACGAGTCATATCCTTTGTATACAGTTTTGGGACGATTGGGATTCATGGGAAAAGTTAAAGTTTATGAAATGACGGGAAGGGAACGTTAAAAATTCAAATTCCCTTTGTTTGCGTAATAATGTACCCCAAGTGTTTTGATCTTTTCAAATCGGGTCAAATTAGTGTTAGAGTAATAAAAACTCAAGTGTAGGGATGTGCCTATAAATCCCTAGTATTTTGATGTTACCATAGAGGATGGTAGAGTAAAAGTGTAAAAAAAAAAAAGAAAAAAAAAAAAAAAAAAACGAAAAAAAATAGAAAAAGAGAAAAAGAAAAAAAAATAGAGTGAAAAAAAAAAAAAAAAAAAAAACATACGGGCTACCATCCTACATCTATCCTTTAAATTTATGTTTGTTTATTTCAGTTATCTAGAGTTTAGAGTGTCGAGTCTTGGCTTAGCAACGCCATTCTTCGTATGCATTTAACATAGAGATTTTTGACTTACCACCACTAAATAGCCTATCCCACCAAACCCTTGTTTCCCTACCGTAAGCCTAACATTACAACCCTTTAAAAGACCTCTTTGATAGTCTTTCCTAGGTGCTTACGCCAAAGCGATGGAGGTTTGATCTATTCTCAAGCTTATGGTAATCTATGTACTAGGACCGGTTAATGAGTGTTTATCTTCCATTTCCTATTTGTTATATTTCATATATACACCCGAGAGAGATGTGAGTATCCAAACACCCCATGTGAGGTGCTAGTATGTAATTTCCGTGCTTGTTATGACTTTTGCGGGGCTTATATGTGTTGTGGACCGTTTTGAATTAATGCTTCATGACCCCTAACTTATAAATTAATTGGCTAAAAGCACATTTGCTTGAGGACAAGCAAATAACAAGTGTAGGGATATTTGATAAGGTTTTAAAAGGTACCATTTTGAGGGGTCGTTTAAGTCCTTATTTGATCACTTTTGTATCCGTTATTGCTTAATATCGTTCCTTTTCACTTTTTAGGTCTCTTGAAGGCAAAATGCTGGAATGGCACTTATTTGGACGAAAAGGCGCGAATATATGAAGAAAATGGCCAAAGTCAAAATCGAGACACTCACAGTTGCTGAAATTAGAAGGCGACGGCGTCAGGTGCTAATGGCGACGCCGTCCCAAAATTGTTGTGACGATCCAGAACCCAAAACTCGTATTTTCAAGCGACGACGTCCAGTTGTGAAAGAGTAGGCCGTCGCTACTCAGACGGCCTAGATGCAATCCAGACGACGTCAGAAGCTGAAGAGGACGGCGTCACGGACATAAGGTGACGCCGTCGCAAGGTTAACATGGCCAAGACGAAACCCTAATGACGGCGACACGACGGCGTCACAAAACATAAGGTGACGCCGTCGCATATGTAATCTTATATATAGAATCCGAATTTTTCAGTCTTTTGTGGAGAGTCTTTTGGAGTAAAAACCTAAAACCGAACCTAAGGTGTCTTGTACAGTATTTTAGGGTTTTAAACCCTATCTTACATCAAGATAAGTCTTTACTTCATTAATTCAATTATGTCTTTGATTATTTGTGTGTATGCTTGCATGTTCTCCATGTCCGGCTAATTTACTTGTGTGTTTGCTTAGGAAGTATGAAACTTAATTATTGAATATTGATTGGTTGTTTCTTATCTTAGTTGATTAATGATCTAGTAATGCGATAGGTCATTCGTTGTGTACTTAATGCTTGATTCATCTTTGTGAACCTTAGAATATAATTACCTGAGTAGTTGTAGGCTAAACCATCCAAAGAGCGCCTTAGAGTAGGAGTTTATCATCCCTAGTGGGTTTGTAGACGAGACCCTTTGGTAAGTTCAAAAAGTTAGGGAGAAACGCATACCCTACAACTTTAGACACACAACGCAACTAAGAATAAGGACGTGACAATTCAACCACCAATAGGAGATAATTAAGGAGTGATACAAACTAAGTAAACACATCTTTAAACTATCATACGAGCACACATTAATTAGACATAGACTCCCACAACCTTAGTTTAGATAATTAGATAATAGTAGAGTAATCGGTAGAAATACCAACCCCCCAAATCCAATACCCGAGATTCGTACCTTTCCATTTCATAAAATATAAAAAGATAAAAAAATAATCTTCCTCAACCTTAACCTTAGCGTAGTAACTCCTTACTAGCATTCCTATTCCCCTAGAGAACGATATCAATACCCGTGGCTTACCATAATTACTACACTACAACGATTAGGTTCACTGCCTAGGGTGTTATAAAACTTGCTCGAAGAAAAGGAAGTTTCCTTAACCCCGAACGACGCGTGTAGCGTTATCACTATTTCATCACAAAAATCTGGTTTAGAAAGATCTTTGGGCAACAATCACTTTTACGAGTAAGTCTACGCGTAGCAAAACCCTAAAACTACGCGTAACTTATCCTTTGTTTGATCTTCAGTTTTCGTGGTTTACTCCTTGTTTTCTTGCTTGGATAAGCCTGAAAATACGTCGACTTTGGATATCTTTTGCACTGTGATAGTGTAAAAGATCATTTGGATAACACCCTAAAATTACGCATAAGCATAAAGCTTACGCGTAGAAAATCCTACGCATAAGATTTATCTTACGCCTAAGCTTAGTCTTACGCATAAGGTAATCCTACGCCTAAGTTTTCTACGCCTAACTTCTTGTTTTACGCATAACTTTAGTGGTTTCACCTTCCTTACGCGTAAGCTAAAACTACGCGTAACTCTTGCTGTTACGCGTAACTTTGGTGTTTTTACGCATAAGTGCTACTTGGTTTATTGTGATTTCTACGCCTAAGGATACTTCATCAACAAAGGTTCATTCGACTACAAAGATCCATTTTATAATACAAGTTTTTCAACATGTCACAACCACCATACTTAACTATTTCCCTTACACTTATACTCAACGACAACAACAACTAAGTCCACAACATCAACAATGGAATCAACAACAAGCAATTTATCAACAACAATTTAATCAACAACATACTCCACAACTGGGAGCAATTCCACCACCACAAATGGTTCAACCACCACCAAGTCTTCAAGTTCAACCCTACACAAACGATTTCAATCAACATCCATCAAGGAACACTATGAAGGAACCCACTTGGTTTGCAAAGATGTGTGAAGCTTTAAGCAGCCAACAATCAATTCATGAGACTGGATCACTTGATAGACCTCCAATGCTCACTCCAGGAAACTACGATCAATGGGTAATTAGGTTCTTTAGGTTTTGTGATCTGAAGAAGCCACATGGAAAGTTCTTAAAGAAGGTTATCTTGGAAGGTCCATTTCAGATGCCTACTGTCATTGTACCCGGAGATTCAAATGCTAATCCACCAAGAGATGAACAATCAAACATTGCTACTGTTGCAGACCTAAATCCAGAAGAACTTTTACACTATGAAGCTGATGAGCTTGCAATGCAATATATCCTTTTAGGATTACCAAACCCAATTCTTCGAAGTATTGATGCTCAAAATACTGCAAAGGCAATGTGGGAACATATTCATCTTCTTATGGAAGGATCTGCACTCAATCAGGAGGATATGGAATCCAAAATTTACTTGGCTTATGAACACTTCATAATTGAACCTGGAGAGACACTAGAGTCTTATCATCATCGATTCTCAGACATCATAAATGATTTGTATAAACACAACATCATCATGCCAAGAATTGTAGTTAATACTAAGTTCCTGAGTAGTCTTGGTCCTGAATGGGAGAAGTATGTCATTTTTCTCCGTCAAGCGAAGAACATGCATCATTCTACATATGGATTGTTGTACGATTACTTGAAGCCTCATCAAAAGGAAGTTGATAAGGAAAGGATTATCCGTGCTCAAATTGCTTCATCTTCACATCCGGAAAATCAACAACTTGCCTTGTATGCTCAAAACAGTTATCCTCCTCAACCAGCAACTCAACCAACTGCCACAATCACACCAAATGATCAGTCACAGCAATCTCAACAAAATCAATTGGTTCCTTACAACAACAACAATGATCAGGCACTTTATAGTCAAGCTAATGAGGAATCCGATCCGTTTGAAGCATTGCAACAAGGATTTGTTATGATTGCTAATGCTTTTGGCCGTTATACAAACAAATCCAACAATCGCATTCATTCCTCATCAAACACTAGGAATCAGGCTGTTGTGAACAATGGACGAGTTGAAGTTCAGCATCGTGGTTATGGTCGTCAGATGGGCGGTGGTCATCCACAAACCATTTGAATCCCCAGAATCTGCACAATATATACCAACATCAACCCTCTACACATAGATGGACAAAAGACAATCCTTTGGAAAATATTATTGGCAACCCGAATCAACCAGTCGTTACGAGACAACGTCTTCACACAGATGGTGAACATTGCATTTATGCACTCACTGTCTGCCAATCTGAGCCTAAAAACATTAAAGACGCAATGAAAAAAGACAACTGGATTGAATCCATGCAAGAAGAACTCAACCAATTCAAACGTCTTGAAGTATGGGAACTGGTTGAAAGACCAACAGGGGTTTACGTCATTGGTCTAAAATGGATTTGGAAAAACAAATTGGATGCTGAAGGAAACGTAATCAGAAACAAGTCACGTCTGGTGGCTAAGGGTTATCGACAGGAGGAGGGTATTGACTTTGAAGAATCATTTGCTCCGGTTGCTCGACTTTAGGCTGCTCGGATATTTCTCGCGTTCGCGGCTCATATGAATATGACGGTCTTTCAGATGGATGTCAAAACTGCGTTTCTCAATGGACAACTTAAAGAAACGGTTTATGTCAGCCAACCAGAAGGATTCGTTGATCCCGAGTTCCCGAACCATGTCTACAAACTGAACAAAGCTCTGTATGGTCTCAAACAAGCTCCTCGGGCATGGTACGATAAGCTATCATCTTTCCTCATTGCCAATAATTTCACCAAAGGTTCGGTCGACCCTACTTTTTTATACAATATCACGGGGCACATATCTTAATTGTTCAAATATACGTGGATGACATCATTTTTGGGTCTACACATAAAAAGTACTCAATCACTTTTGCAAAACTAATGAAGAAAATTTTTGAAATGTCCATGATGGGTGAACTTACGTTCTTTCTAGGACTGCAAGTTCATCAATCACCCCGTGGTATTTTCCTGAGTCAGTCCAAATATGCCCTTGAATTGTTAAACAAATTTGGAATGAAAACCTGTGACACTTATGCCACACCAATGGGCCATACCAAGAAGCTAGATGCTGATTTACATGGGAAATTGGTGGACCATACAAAATACCGAAGTATTATTGGGTCTCTCATGTATCTAACAGCTAGCAGACCTAATATTGTCTTTGCCGTTTATCTCTGCTCCCGTTATCAGTCAAGACCAACTGAAACCCACCTCTCTGAGGCTAAAAGAATCATCCGATACATCAAGGGAACCATTAACTTGGGGATCTGGTATCTGAAGGATTCTGGTTTTAAACTAATTGCTTTTTCAGATGCTGATCACGCAGGATGTTTACATTCACGGAAAAGTACTTCAGGAGCACAACAATTTCTTGGTGATAAACTGGTGTCCTGGCAATCGAAGAAGCAGGATTGTACATCGCTGTCATCAACCGAAGCAGAATATGTAGCCATGTCGGCGTGTTGTGCTCAAGTCATCTGGATGAGAACACAGCTCAAAGACTATGGTTACGTATTTGACAGAATCGCGATGTACTGCGACAATCGGAGTGTTATTGCGATCTCGTGCAACTCAGTTCAGCATTCGAAATCTTAGCACATCGATCTTCGTTATCATTTCATCAAGGACCACGTGGAACAGGGTACAATTGAATTATACTTCGTGGGTACAGAATACCAATTGGCAGATCTACTCACCAAAGCCTTGCCTCCCGCTAGGTTTAATGAGTTGGTCTACCGGATTGGTATGTGGTGTTTGACTCAAGAGGAATCGGATGAACTCTTAAAACAGTCTTAAAAACCAGTCAAACACCAAAATCTCTTTTGTAAATATTTTTTTCAAAAACAAAATATAAAAATATAAAATCAGATAAAACAACAAAAATATTCTTCTATCTATTTTTCTTTCAACATGGCAAGTACATTTCTTCCGTCAACACTCTAATCTTTCAAAATTCAGTATTTTTCCGATTAAGTGTTAAGGGGGAGAAAATAAATACTTAACTGTTTCAAAATAACTGTGTACTTGCATGTTATACTATCTCGGTTGTTTTCTTTAATAATTGTGGTCACATTTCTGGTTTATGACACTCCTCGGACTAAAATTTATAACCTTTCATTATTTTCTTAAGTTGAGGGGGAGTGTCGTCAAAGTTATTTCCAAATATTCTTCGTTTGGTAACCAAAATGGAAGTTAAATGGCTTTGGATGAAAATGGAAAAGGTGGAGGGACTAAAACTGCCAAAAGCACAAACTTTTTTTTAATAAAACTTCCACCTAACATTAACTCTTTACATTTATTACACACACCTAACTAATCCTACGCACAAAAATCGTTCCACAAACCTGTGTTTTGGATCATCAATCTGTAAGTGATTTCGTGTTTATAACAAGTTTTTAAATAATGGTTTTGAATTTTTCATAAATCCAACGGTTTAATCTTGAGATATTGTGATTTTTGTGTTCTACGCGTAAGTGTTAGAACACTTAATCATTGGTATGTGTTTGTGGTTAAAAAGGTTGTGTCAAAACGTTTTTAAAACATCAATGATACCATTTTTATCCTCAACACTTACCCAGAAACACGAATTGATTGAATCTGGAAAACTAGGGTTTATGCGTGGTTTGGGTGTTTTCATATGTGAACGTTTTTGGTAATAAATATTGTTGCGTGAGGTTGATATTATAGTGAATTGATTATATCTAAGCTTTGAAACAACCCAGAAACACTAATTGTTTGAGAATTAGAGATTAGGGTTTAATGTTCTTCGCGTTTGGGTATTTTTGATTCATTGAGAGTTTGATGTTAAAACTTGGTTACTACACTCACATGACATCTAAAAACCACCATAAAAACTTTGGTGTAATTCCTGTGGCTAAAAATCTTACGCGTAATCTTTGAACTATTAGGGTTTTGGCCTACGCATAAGGTTCTTTACGCGTAAACTGTTTGATGATTTTTCATGCCATGATATGTTATACAATGAATGTATGTGTTAATATTGATGCTGTGATGAATTTATTTCGGGTTTGCTACTCGTAAAAATCAGAATCAAGGTTGGTAACCATCTACGCATAAGAATCACCTTACGCGTAGCATATTATGCGTAAGAGAAATCTTACTCGTAGCGTTTACGCGTAAGGTTCTACAAAGGGACTACGCGTATCCAGTGAAGGATATGCGTAAACAGTGACCTCTACGCATAAGGTCTACTCTTACGAGTAAGCCTTACGCGTAAGGTTTTATATACGCCTACACGTAAGCTTTGCGCATAAGGTCCCCTTTTCTACGCGTAATATTTCTTACGCGTAAGTAAGGATCCTACACATAAGCTTGCGTCTACACGTATACTTATCCTGTTTACGCATAAGCTACAATTTCTACGCCTAAGCCTTGATCAAACCTTCTTTATGAATTGTTACGCGTGCAAACTTTTAAATAAATGAATCATAACGTCACGAAACCAATAATGTCACTAATAAGATTAAACGTTTGATATGTTGTGAAAAATAAGTGAAAACGTAAACTTTAAAACTTAAAAGTTAACTAACTCACGAAACTTATCACGACGTCATTGGACTCTTAGACAAACAAGTGACTTTGGACTCGTAAAAATCATTAACATATCTCATTCAATAATTAGACAATAAAACCATCTGTTGACTAACCTAATCTCTTTCGATATGTTGGTTCTTTTGGCTAATGTTTTTTCAGATCACGACATGGATGCTCAAATGAATGTGGATGCACCAAATGTTCTCACCATTGCTGATATCTTCCCAAATGGTTATCCGATGAAGATTGTAAAGAATAACCTTCGTGTTGATTTTTATACTCTCACCTGCTCGGAATCTTCTTGTCTCATTGCTGTTGATATTCTGAAAAATCATCCTTATCAGAATATGCTCTCCAATTCTGCTACAGTGCCTGAGATCTACATTCAACAGTTCTGGACTTCAATGCAAAAGATCAAAGGACAGAATGCTGTGACGGTGACGCTCAATCACAAGCAACTCACCATCACTCCTGCAGATTTAAGGGCTGTCCTCCTCATTCCTGACATCATACCAACTGAATTCTCTGCTGCACCTACTGAAGAAACTGTTATGCAATTTTTGCTTGATATTGGGTATGACGAAGCTTCAGGAGTTATCGCTAAGCATTCACACGTGGATCTTAAAAACATTCCTCAGCCTTGGAGAACCCTTTATATCATCATCACAAAATCTGTTTCTGGTCGTGACAGTGGCTCTGAGCATCCTAAGCTCATGGAACTGCAAATCTTTTGGGCTCTGATCAACATGAAGCACAGCGAAGTTGAAGCTCTGATTTGGGATGACATGATGACATTCCTCAAAAAGCTTGGCTCAAAGATTCCTTATATCAGATATACTAAACTGTTGATTCAAAGAGCACTTGGATACAACCCTGATATCCTCAAAAGAATCAATGACCCCGACAATCTTGACATATTGTCTGAACCCACTCTAACAGTCAGATTTAAGGAGTCAACTACCCAGAAACAAGGTGCTGTGTTGCCGGATCTCCTTCTCTCAGATGAACTCAAACAGCTCTATTCTTATAAAAGATATTTGGTTGCTGTGCAAGAGAACAAAGTTGGTTTTCTCGATGATAAATCTTCCCACCAACAAGGAAAACCAGAAGAGGGAGTACAGGAAGTGCTGCAAGCATTGAGAGTACGAGGAAGTTACCTAAGAGGAAACCTGGACGCAAGAGGACAGTTCCCGCCAAGGAAGCTGTTCCCATTCTCGAACCTAAGCCTGAACCGCAAAGAAAGCTTGTGGACGAAAGCTCTGAAGGTACAAAATCAGAAGAAGAGATATTCTACTCTGAAACTCCAACCAACACTAATCCTTCAGCAGTCAAACCTCCCAGTCCTATAGCTGAACACGGCAAAGGGAAGACTCCAGTAATTGAGCACGAAGAGGAAAGCTCAGAAGAAGAGCCACTGGAAACTGATTACAGGAGGAAATTCAAATTCGTTAGACTCCAACACGTTGCGAAAGAGTTTGCAAAGGATCAAATGGGTGGCCCCGGAGGGTAAAGTGGTGATGTTCAACCAACACCAATTCCTGATGCGGTTAATCAACCCGATAAGGGAACTGGTGCCACCACCCTTGTGCAACAACAAACGCCACTGGAGGAGTCTATTAAGTATGACATTGAGGAACCAGACACTGAGAAGTCAGAGAAAGATAGAGTTGATGAAGAAGCTGCAGCTCAAGCTAAAGCAGATGAAGAAGCTAGGATTCAGGCTGAAGAAAAAGGTAAAACTGAACAAGATGACGAAGTGAACTATGATCAATTTCATCTAGACAGTCCAACTCGTTCCAAGGAGAAAACTTCTGAACTTCCTCACATCTCATCTTCATCATATTCGTCTTCTCACTCTTCACCACCACCATCAAAAAGAACAACCAGATCCACATCCAGATCAGTGAAGAAGCCAACTGCCTCTTGGATCTCTCAAGCAAAGACCAGAATCGTTAAAGCTGTCAAGCAGGTCAGAGAGAAAGATATTACAAAGAAGAAGTTAGATTTTCTTGCTGACCAGATACAGTATCTTCATGATGAGAAAGACAAGATGCAAGTTGAAAGACAGTATGTCCAGAAGCTCATGAAAGATGATCTTCAAGGGAAAATGGACGAGATGATCAAAGGATACACTCACAAGTTCCTTCTTGACATCGTTCCTGGAATTACAAAGGAGATGTTTACCAAACAACTCTATCCGAATCTCTTACATCTGGCCAAACAGACTATGAAATCAACTCCAATGCATGTGAACATCAATCCAGTTGATCCCATAATCTTCTCAGATGCTGAATTGGTTAACCGGCTGGTAGCTCAAATGTCGAAACGATCAGCAACATTTGCCTCCTACGAAGGTAAATTGTTTGAAGCATTGCTGGAATACCAACTTAAATCAGCATGCAGAGAAGAAGCGGAAAGGCCTAAGCGTCCACGCGACGATGAAGATAAGGATCAGGATAAGAATGACGAGCCTAAACGCCCGAAGAAGTCTGGTGAATCATCTTCTATGCAACCTCCACCCAAACGGACTCCAGCACAACAAAGGTCTCCTCCTCGTTCTTCTACTGATAAACCTCAGGATTCTTATGAGTTACCACCCCAGACTCAGAAAACCAGTGATCACTTTGAGTATACGGGTGGTGACAATGAGGAATTCCATGAGCCCCAACAACAACCCGCCTCTCCCGACAAAGTTCAGAAACCAGAATCCTCATCTAGGCCTAAGAAAAAGAAGAAGAAGGCGCCTAAGGTTGACGTCGTATCATGGCCAGATGAAGATGACATAGAGGAATACGACTGGTTTTCTACACTTGTTAATTCCACTCCCTACCCAACTGAAGGTTAAGATCTGGAAGACGGTAGTACATTGGAGCATGCGAAGTTATTGCAAGAAAAATTTCGTGTGAAAAAGATGACGAAATCCGAGTTGAAGCGAATCAAGAATGAAGCATTTCAACTTCTCAAAGACAGCTCAGAAAGTGCTATCGAAGTTGAATATCACCTCGATAATATAGCACGAGCCATATCTAACAACATGGATTGGCTCAACACAGAAGCAAACATCGACTTCACCAAATGGGACAATCCTCCATATTACACCGACTGGTCTAAACCTCTACCAACAATTGGCCAACTAGATCAGCCTAGGATTCCATTCCGATATTTCTTCAACAAAGATTTGGAATTCCTTCTACACGGTGGCGATGGTTCAAGGAAATATGCTACATCTCTGACACTTCCATTCCCGGCAGCCATATACTCTAACTGCATAGCCATCGAGGAAAGGGCTAACCACATGTTCTCCAACAATGTGGAAGTATATGACCATGATGCAATGTATGGGATTCACCATTGGCCGAAACGCCGACGAATCTACTACAGAAGCTGCCAGGTTCAGAAGTCTTCACATGAAGTGTTCAGTACTAAAGGAATCGTTGCTATTAAACAAGTTGATCTTTCGTTTAAATGGGACTACACTTTCCTCAAGAATATCGTGGTCAAAAGGCTAGACGAAAGGGATTATGCATTCTCTGAAGCGGACTTTGAGAATTTGTCTATCAACGACATTGAAGACATGTACCTTGCCAAAGTACAGGGTCGCATGAGACAATTCTCGACTGAAGTACAACGTGAATACATCAAGTCCTTGCTTATCTTCATCAGAAGCATAGTAATCAAAGAACGTGTAGAAGATCTCCAGCTTGCAGTTGAATCATATCAGAACCGTGTCAACTTTACTCCACCTCAGCTAGATCTTCCCGACATTAACCAGCTTCCACAATACACCCTCGTCAGCAAACTATTCGGCGTCGTTTATCGCAGTGAACTTCAACGAAATTGCTTGATGGCGTGTAGAGATCTTCACAAATTTGGGGATCACACATTGAAGAAGGTTCGGGATGGCCTGGCTTATAGGTTAAAGGCAATACATGAAGGCATCGAGTCGAAGAAAAGATGGAATTCTCAGGATAGAAGGGATGTGAAGCGGATCATCACTATGATTGATGAAAGGTTGTATCGAAGGGACCAGTTCAGAACATTAGAGAGCTTTGTAGGTGGTCGTCCCAGGATTGCTCTCGCCGGCTATCAACGCCCTGTTCGCATTCCTGGAAAGATTGATGGACTTCCTGGTACCCCTTGAACTGCTTCTATTTCATATACATTTGGATGTGTGATTTATTATGACCATGGCTTGTGCACACATAACAGTGTACAACCCGTAGTTGTCAAGAAAGGACCGTGTGGTACGCTTCAGTGCCACAATCCTTATAAAAGGAGCGAAAGCTTCTTACTTTTGAGTAAAACTTATCAAACCTTTCATTTTTCAAAGGTTTTACTCAAAAGAACAAGTACTTCCCCGTATGATTTTCAAAACCTCAACCGTTTATATCACTTGTTGAGGGGGAGTATTTGAGTTAAAACTTTGTTCACCAAAATGTTCTTTGTGTCACTCTTCCCGCAACACTCGAAATGGTCATATTTATTCTCAACTTTTCAAAAATAACATTTTATATGCCATTTTTTAGGGGGAGAAAATTATGTGATAAGAAATATGTTGTGTAAATGCAAATGAATCTTTGTGCTATAGACTTAACCAACGAATTGACGATACTTAACTGTTAGTAACTCGAAAAGACTTGTCCGGGACGGGTAATAATTTCAAGCTAGTTCGCTAGTGATGTAAACGTGTCTCGCAAAGGACTTGTCCGAATAGAATGTACCATTCGAGAAACTCTTGGTAGACATGAACTCTGACGGGTTTGACAACCTTTCGAGGTTTGTCTACACCTTCAAGGTAGTTATTAGAGCTAGTTGTCACCTAAAAGCTGACAATGTAACTCTTTAACTATGCAACGTAACCGTGTCTCGCGGGGGATTGTCTATCTTGAGTTGATCAATTCATAAAGTGCGCGCTCTTTCCTCACTGTGCAGATTTCCGTAAAAACTCTTAAGCACATGTGGAGGGGGAGTATTTTTGCAAAATATCAAACTCCTACAGTGGTACAAAATGTTTTACAATCATAACCGTTGTGAGAAATTTTCTTGAAAATTGGTTTTATGGCAAAATAGGTTAGTCATGGTGTTATAAGGTGACTAAGGTTAGGAATAACCGTCCTATGATCCGCCAGAGCCGGAGGGATCTACCCAAGGACATCACAAATAGTTAGTACTTAGAAGTCCTTAATTATGATTATAAAAAGGAGAAAATGAGAATCGGAAAAAGAAGGAGTTGAAGAATTAAAAAGAAATGCAAAGAAAAGGGTGAAAAGAAATAGCCCTCCAAATTATTCAACTTAGGGCAGACACCGGGTTCAATTCATATGCTACTGGTTGTCACTTAGTGACGTCGGTATTGAAGATTAAAAGTCGTCATGGACCCAGTGACGCAGGCACTAAACCTTCTTAGCCACTCAAGTTTCTCTCAAAAGAAGCTTGTTTCATTCTCACAGGGAACCCTACGTAAAATATTGGCTTTCTCTTAGAGATCGCTGGTATTGAAGAAGGAGACCCTCTCCCTAGTCTCCGCTCAGGAAAAACCAAAACGCACTATTGAGTCTAGAGCCACGAGATTCATCAAAAGATCTCTTAGGTACACTTGGCATTTCATCACTTGATGTTCAACAATAAGAACATCAGTGGTACGTTATCGAGTCCTACACAGATCTTAGCAATCTGTCAAGAACATTTATGAGAGGTTCACAACTGTGATCCTCAGTGATTGAATGGAAACTCCTGCCAGGGTCAACATCAAACAGCCCTGACAGCAGGTCACTTTGGTAACTCCCTGTGGATTACGCTTAGTGTGTCTCAAACGGTCTACAGTCATGAGGTGATGCTTCGGTGTACCTCAGCGACTCATCTGAACTGTAGGTGTACTTCGGTACATCGTGTTATCTCACTTGTGGGACTCCAGTTCAGGAACGGCCTTTATGAGAATTAGAGTTGTGTTTTCACACTATGCTGTTAACACTCTCGAAGTTCAAACTTGTAAGTGCCGGAATCCGCTTATTACTAACTGTTTTAATGTTTTCTTCTTATGGAAGCTCTGGAGCGGAATGATCGTGCAGATTCTTCTCATGCTCACGCCAACATCATCACTAATGGAAGTTCTATCTTAAAGCAACACAAAAGTCAGAATGATTCTTCGTCAAATCAAAGAATCTACAAAGTTAAAGACTTAAAGAACTTCATCAGTACTAAAATCCAACGTCAAAGAGCGTGTGAGCATGTTGAAGAATGACGAGGAGACACTGGAGCAGCGAAGCTGACCTGAGACAGAATTGATGCAGACTACAACATACTATCACTTTCATCACAAAGTACAAAGAACAAAGATAATTATGACGTTAAAGCAGAACTGTTCAAAGAAGACAATTTCTCTACACTGGGGAGATTGTTCAAATCAAGGCAAGTCTTCTCAAAAGAAAGAAGAATTTCAGAAGACGTCAAAGCTACTATTACTTCAGTACCTTAACCGTTCATATTCATTCATCACCAACACTTAGGGGGAGATTGTTGGGATCACTCCTAATCCTAAATCAAGTGTTAGTGATTCATATGTAATAGTTAGCTTAATTATGGCCTTTATGTTTGTTTTAGCTTAAGCTTATGTAGAAGGCCCATAAGCTTAGGCCCATGTCCATTAAGGAAAGGAAGGGAGTAGGAGTGTTGCCCTAGCTCCCCTTCCTATAAATACCTTGTAATAACCCTCACTTGAGGGTTGGTTGTTCAATTTATCTCTTTCACATACTCCACGCTTAACCATTCTTAGTTCCTTACACGTATGTGTGTTTGATATTGTTCATCCGCCTCTCTTCTCCTCTCTACTCTTTCTATTAATGCTTGTGTTGTAAACTTAGTGACCTAACAACAAGTTTTAGGTATTTACGGAAAGTGTTGGTATTTTTGGCAAGATTTTCCTTAAAAAACATCTTGTAATAGATATAAACATTGATTATAAGTGATTATAACTAATTTACGGTGATATTAGGGTATTTATGGTAAGATTTCCATGTTTTTGGCAAGTTTGACCATCGTTAACCGTCGTTGACCATGGTTGACCGATTTGTATGAACGATTTACACAAATCGGAAAGGTCGGTGGCCTAGTAGCACCTAATCAGTGATTAATCGGCTTTGTAGACCTTTATTTGCAACATTGTCATTTTTACACTAGTTATACTAAATTAGCATATAAGCTTTCCTACTTGTTTTTAAACGTTTTGTACATCATGATCCAATATATGAGCATATATAGCATGGAATAAGAATAAGAAACATATAAAAGATGTTAATCAAGAGTGGTGGTTAGTATTCTTACAACTTTAGGCTTTCTATTAAGAAAGGAATTTAAGGATTAAGAACTAGACCAAGAACTAGGAACCCTAGTTTCCAACTTCTTCAATCTTTTGACACCAACTTGGGAAAGCACTTGAAGTCTTCTACTAGAAATACTTCTTGTGTGGCTTGTAGACCAATGGAAGGAAGAACTAGAACTTTGGATCAAAAAAGCTTAACAAGAGCTTTGGAATTGATATGGAGCTTGTTCTCTTGAATAATTCTTGAAGGAAACTAGCAAAATGAAGTGTGTTTTGTGTGTGGTGATGGTATGAATGACCAAGAGGGAGGAGAGGGGGGGGGGTATTCATATGAGTTTTACTTAGTTAAAGGTGGTGCCAAGAGTGGTGATTCATCATACTTACTAGCTAAGTCTTGGTATGTGTCATAAGATGAAGAAACTTAAGTCTTAAGGTTGAAATGTGTAACCAATCTATCCAAGATCAATCCTAACCATGCCATGTGCCCTACTTAGTCAAAAAAAATGCCACATATGGTTATTTTTAGGAGGTTAAGAGTTTCAAATAATTATCTTGCTTTTACGGAGTGAGTTTTAGTTCCGTTAAATGCCAACCGTAAGTTGTTAAGCCATAATACGTAAAACCGGGTATTGTAAAAATATGAAACTTGTAGGGATGATGAAATTCATCATTATACTCCATAATAAAATATAAAATGAGCGGTAAGTTCCATCGGGTTGCTTAAACACTGTTTAATGCTGGAAACGCGAGTAAAAAACGCGTAATTCGTGTAAAACGCAGAACTGAAAAAACAAAAATTCCAAAACTTGTGGAATTGTCGTAAAATGGTAGAAATACATATTTCTAATGTTTATAGTGTTTTATGGACATATCGGGATTCCCGAATGACGTTTAAACCCTAAAGTAATTATCGGACACAGTTTTGTGAAATCGGTTCTGTATGGATTCAACGTACGTCGTCTGGACGACTTGTCGAGTTTCATTTATCTTATCATTATGGTAAAATAAAATTTTTTACGGGATGAATAGTAAAAGTGAATAGTAACTTTTTAAAATTTTGAAAAGTAACCCGAAAATGCGGGTTGTTACAGTCTCACCACCTTAATGGGAATTCCGTCCCGAAATTCAGTGTGTGTTATCCGATGTTGAAGTGTTCTATGAAAATGTGGGTGTATAATTTTAATCTTTGCGTTCTCAAGTTTCTGGTCATAGAATGCGTTGGTAGTGGCTTAGGTTGATAATCTAAAGGGTTTTTGTTAAAATCTTATAGAGTCCGATATACCTCAAGTTTAGCTTTTCCCAATTCTCAAAACGAATCATGTCTTATTGTATCAAGGCTTTCAACAAAACCTTAATTTCTAACATGGAGTTTTTGTTAAATTTTAACGCCTTACATATATGTAATTTTTGTTTCTGGTGATGGTGTGCAGCATGCAGCCAAATTTGTATTTGTGTGGTTTCCTTAGTTGTTTTGTGGGTGATCTCTGAACACCTTAGTCTAGCAAATGGTTGACTGACACTTTCATCTATATAGTGTCTCAATTGGAATAGTTTTGTTGTTGTTAGGGTAACTGTTGTTAATCAAAGGTGTAAGATATTGTTGATGTGAAATGGTATGTAATGATGTGATAATTGTCGTTGTAGGAAATTCTTGCTAGTGGCAAGTGGTTATCCAAACCATTTCCAAAGTTGATCATTTCTTAGGTGATTTCGAGATGAAGGCTATATCGAATAGTGTTTATGCCTACTAGTGTTTGAAAGAAACGTGATACTTTGAAGTTTTACATACCGACTTACAATGGGGTTCAGATAATGATGTGATATGTTGATGATTAGAAGAGTGTAGTGTATGTTTACCATTATTCTTAGGTAGAGATGTCAAGTTTGCTTTAAAATCATAAGTGAATTTTAAAGGATTATGGCGGAATGATATCCTTGAAACCTAAACAGGCTAGTACTTCTAAGAAATGACGAGAAGATTTGATGACTATCCCAAGATAGTAGTTAGGATTATTTCATGAATGAAAAATTTCAAGAATGAAATTAGGTAGTATAAATAAGTGTTAAGATCTCGTTGAGTGGTAAGACACTATCATGTCTCTAGATCTTTTTAATGAATTCTGGTGGTTTATCGAGTTTAAGTAGGAAATTAACCTGAATATAACCCTTGTATAACTATTCTCAGTGTTTGAAAAATTTAAGTTGAACATAGTTAGTCAGACTATGTTCCACTGTCCCTAGGTTAAATATAGGTGGCTAGACTATATTTAGCCGAGGTTCGATAAATTTTCCAAATACCTAAATTAGGTATACTCGTGATATATCCATAGCTTTTAAGAAAATATCCACAAAGCAAAGGCGATATCAAACCATTCAGTTGCAAGTCCCGGCCATACAAGACTTGTAACCTATGTTTTCACATTCCATTGCATAGAAGATAGTATGGGTAGATACGTGAGGAAAGTAAGTCTTAAGTAATTCTAAAATAGTCCATACTTGGCTAGAATCACGAATGAAGGTTTCAAAATAAGACTTTGATGAATGTAGAGAAAGTTGCTGAACTTCAGCTTTTGTAGATGATGAATCAATTTGTCCTTTAGAAATCCCATTTCCTGTATTTTCATTAGGGAAATTGATAAACTGTGACGGGTTTCATGTAAAACAATATCATATAAGGTTTATAAGATAATTTCTAGAGACTTTGTATAACTTACAATGTCTTTGGAGTAAATTAGACCATTGTGTAACTGTGGAGTTTGATAGACTCCTTGAGATCGTTTTGAGCCTTAGGGTTTAACAATAACAATGACAATACGCAGCGGATAAATCAAAACATAATTGTTATTGACACAAGGTTTCATTCACCATTAACTAACTAACTAACTATAATAAAGGTCAAAGACTTGATCTAACACTAACTAACTAATCTAGTCACCTAGGCGTTTACAAGACTATACGCCTAGGACACACACACATACCTTTAGTCGACTACATTATGGAAGACATTTAGAGAACCTACACCTATGTCCTCTTTATATACTAGAGGATTAGGGTTTACAAAATACTACAAAGGACTAATAAGTAAATCTTCTTTTGCAAGCAAGTCCCTCCATCTTTTTGTAGGTTTCCTTCTTGTCGTATTAAGTCCCTCTTGTTTAATTCTTTTTGTCTTATCAACTCAAATGTATAATTCCCAACCATCTTCCCCTAGTTGATAATGACAAAACCATTCTTGAACGAACTTCCCTAGACGAAGTAGAGAAATTGAGATCAGGTATCTCACCATGAATGAAACATGTATGCCTTCTTTTGTCTTCCCCTTAATCCATGCCATGCCACTCAAACATCTCTTCCCCTTTTTGTTATTATCCAAATAGGGAACATATGCAAATAATGATCTTGACCACCACGAACCAATATCATACTTCCAATCTAAGCCGTCCAATGTTTCGAATTGCCCTCCATGAAGAACACCAAAATGCTTACTAAAAATGAATCCAAAACAGTAGAAAACTCCAACTAGCAGTAGTAATAATGATCAACAATAGTAAAAATCAAACACTTCCACTTGAGTGGTGCATGAACATCAAATGATTCTTCAAATCTGTAAGCTCCTTGTAATGACCACTTGTGAAGAAAATCAAATATAACGAACTTGATGAAGAAGTAAAATAACCCAAACTTGTATCTTATGTCTTGTTTATCCACATGACGTTGAACTGATACTGCTAACCAAAAATATAAGTAGACCGCAATCTCTTGACAAAATCCTCATCTTCAATGAGACACTGAGCACTACAATGTAACTCCTTTAAGTGATAGTTAACTAAGTCTTCGTCAACATCCTTTAAGCACGAACAAGTTATCTACAAAGTGTAACACCCACTTTGAGATATGATAAGTACACAAACCTGTGAAACTCAACTACAACATCAAATAAATGATATTCAACCGTCTTCGTAATCAATTCTTCAATAGAAACCAAATACGAGTTTTTTTAACACTTTTAAGAACAAATACCAATCTTCTTGTGTGTGTGAACCAATCTCCATGTGTGTGTCGCTAAAAACCAAAACAATTATCATGCTCGACTTCCCCTCAAGTCGAAAACCACACGATATCAAAAACCATGTATCGTCACATATCAAAGAATACTAGCAGTAGAAACAATATATCGGATAAAACTAACAATTGAAACCATCCAAAAGCAATCAATCTTGTTCATAAAATCTCTTGTTCGAAATACCATTCACTAAATGCAGCAACTTCAATATCCATGAGAAAGAAAAACCTTCACTGGACCCATGATCTATCCCAACCAATAGGAATATTCAATAAGCTTGGTAATCATCAGTTGCTTGTATTCATATGAGCAGTACTTAGCTTGTAGGTGACCAATATTAACCATATAACATGGGCAGTACCTTGAAACATAACAGTACAAACTGAAAAACGCAGCAGTACCTTCGAGTATAAACAACAATACTTTGAACTCAGGCAGAGCAGTACTTTCAAGGACGAGCAGTACTTTGAACTCAGGCAGAGCAGTACTTTCAAGGACGAGCAGTACTTTGAACTCATACGGGCAGAGCAATACTTTTACAAGGATGAGCAGTACTTTTGTCAGCAACCATATTTGACAGCCTGTAACTTTTGCATAAAAGCTCAGATAGACTATCCCTCCAGTGGAAAGTTAGATGGCTATATAAAGAACGTCCGCCTAAAATTTCGTCACGATCCAACGGTTAACAAAAAAGTTATGATCGTTACAAAATAGTGCTGTAGTAACCTTACGGAACTTTTTCAGTTTGTGCATCAGACTTCGACAGCTTATAACTTTTGATTGAGAGTTCTAATTGACAATCCCTTCACTGAAACGTTAGACGGATATACTGAGATGTACCAGCAAAAATTGTAACTGATCCAACGGTTCACTAAAAAGTTATGCCCTCTTGAAAACAGCGCTGAAGTAGTATTACAAAAATTGTTGAAATTCGATTTTCTTCTTCCTTTTTCGCCAAGAAACCTTGTGAATCCCTAGGTAACGAGCTCCCCAAGCTCTGATACCAATTTTGGAGTTTGATAGACTCCTTGAGATCGTTTTGAGCCTTAGGGTTTAACAATATAAATGACAATACGCAGCGGATAAATAAAAACATAATTGTTATTGACACAAGGTTTCATTCACCATTAACTAACTAACTAACTATAATAAAGGTCAAAGACTTGATCTAACACTAACTAACTAATCTAGTCACCTAGGCGTTTACAAGACTATACGCCTAGGACACACACCCACCTTTAGTCGACTACATTATGGAAGACATGTATAGAACCTACACCTATGTCCTCTTTATATACTAGAGGATTAGGGTTTACAAAATACTACAAAGGACTAATAAGTAAATCTTCTTTTGCAAGCAAGTCCATCCATCTTTTTGTAGGTTTCCTTCTTGTCATATTAAGTCCCTCTTGTTTCATTCTTTTTGTCTTATCAACTCAAACGTATAATTCCCAACAGTAACTCATAATGTCTTCAGAAATGATGGAGAGATCATTGTGTAACCCCTAATGTCTTGAGAAATGATGGAGATATCATTGTGTAACTCACAATGTATTGAGAAATGATGGAGAGATCATTGTGTAACTCACAATGTCTTGAGAAATGATGGAGAGATCATTGTGTATCTCACAATGTCTAAGGAATAAATGACTTAATTGCTTCATTTACAGTGTCCGGGGATGTAATTGAGACCACTGTAGGATTTACTGTGTCTTAGAATGTAATAGAGACCACTGTAGGATTTACAATGTCTGAGAATGTAATAGAGACCATTGTATCTCACAATGTCTAGGAAGTAGGAAATACCATTGTAATCAGTTACAATGTCTTGGATAAAGTTTCGTAATCCTAAAATGCACGAGTAGATGCATGATTGGGAGATTGGGAAAATATGATTGTGTCGTAATGCCTTAGTATAGGCATACGTAGATATGTTTAGTACATCGTTTATGAGTGAAATTATATCGATTGTATATATATCAATATACTAATATCTTTCTGTAGCTTAAAATGCCTAAAAGTCACATAATCGTCTGTAGGATGGAAAGCACAGAGAACAGAAGGCTATACAATGTTTTTGTTTGTAAAAGTAGTTATAGTTTTGGTCACAATTAGACCCGTTTCTCTATAATTAAGGCTCTGATACCAATCTGTATCACGCCCAATTTCGTGATACGCAGCGGAATTCAAACTGGGTGTTACTTCATGGCACAACAGTCATAACAATAGAAAACGAACTCTAATGGAGTCGTTTTAAAAGATTTATCATTCGATTTATATAAATATCAGAGTTTACAAAAATGAGGTCCTAGTAGTTTCACGGTTTACAAAATACATTAAATGGGTTTTCAAATGATAATAAACTTTATAGCCTTTTTGAGTATCTGTGCTCCTCCGTGCCAGCCTCGTACAATATGTACCTGAAATATATGCTTAAAACTGTCAACACAAAGGTTGAGTGAAATTTATAGATTTTAGAAAATCAGTTGAACACATAATGTTTGTGTGGGTTACGTTGTTATACACCCATAATGTTGAAAACAAAACAGATATTATTGCTCTAAGCTCATGATATCGAAAACGTTAACAGCTTGTCAATAGAAATTGATATAATAGTAACAGTTGCCCTAATAGGTAATTTGCCAATAAACCTATAGATCTTCAAATATAGTGCGTTTGTTTGCCTACCCGGTCAACACAAATGGGATTTGTCAATCCCAATAGGTCCATTCACAATATTCGCGCCCACTCTCACTAGTGATTAATGATTCCTGATTAAGGGACTTAAGTTTGGCAAATGCGGTAACTTAGTACTAATAAAACAATCATATAAGTATACATTTTGAAAGTAATGTGTTCGGTTTAAAATAAAGCATGTATCTCCCCCAAGGGTTTGTAAAACAATTAAATAATAAAAAGTGGGGCTATGAACTCACCTCAGAGTAAATGATATCAAATGTATAATGAGAATGATGGAAATGACGTGAGAACTTCTACGAGCAACCTAAAATATGATGTTACGACTTAGGTTTGAAATAATGATGCGAAAGTAATAACAAGCCTATAGACGTCTTTATATTGATCATGATGTAGTACATGGTAGTTGTGTATGTCGTTTATAGAAATGGTCTAGTTGTGAAAACGTGTTTAGTTTATATATATCGTACTACCGTTCGGGCCGTCACTATTCAGAGGTCATGTAGTAAACGTTCGAGGAGAAAGGACACTTTAATTCGTAAATCCAGCAACTCGTCGATCCGTTTACCCATATGAAACCCTTCATATGAAGCTCCCTAGTATTGTAGCACTTAATAGATAAGACATATGTTTTGCTTATATATCATAAGTGTCGAAAATGTTCATATGGTTTGCAAACATAAGTTACATGTTTGTTTGATTATGATTAGGAAATAATAATTGCTATTACATGTGTGGTTTCATATGTGAAGTCTTATTGGTTTGGATTGTGGTTTCATATGTGAAAATCGGGTTTTCACATGTGAAACACAATCCCGAAGGTTGGAATGAACTTAAGAAAGCTTAGTTTTGAATGACTTATATCATCATGTTTTTAGTAAGTAACTAGTTTTCACAAGTTCTCGTTGATTATTAGCGTTCATAACTTATGAATATGGTCAAAAATGAAGTTTGGTTAAATCGGCGGAAAAGGGTAAAATGGTCATTTTTCCCGTCACTTGAGAAAATACTTTTTCGTTGCATTTTATTTGATGGATCTAATATTCAAAATTATAATAAGAAAGCTACAAAGTTTCGTGGTTTAGCGAGGCTGGGAACTATGGTATTTAGGAAAAAGTTTTGGAAAGTTTCAAAAAGGTCGGGATAAATAGGTCCATCTCCACAGCCCAGGTTGTGCGTGTTTATGACCCGTGCCCCTAAATTTTTGAAGAAAACGTCGTTTCGGACAACTTTCGTGATTTAACTTTTTGATGATTCGGACCAGAAGTACCTCGTTTTGCATGTTTAATGTTTCTGTGACAGAAAGTTGGTTGACAGCTTTCTTGTTGAAGTTTTGGTAAATTTATTTGGCCGTATCTTTTGACTCGTGTACTCGTTTTAGGTGATCCAAATTGCTATGTCTTCGTTTTAATTGTGTCTACAACAATATGTAAATTACCAAGTTTATATATAGCTGGTTTTGTAGAAAAATTGTACGAAAGGTCATTATTTTTACACTAGTTATCCTAAATTAGCATATAAGCTTTCCTACTTGTTTTTAAAGGTTTTGTACATCATGATCCAATATATGAGCATATATAGCATGGAATAGGATCAAGAAATATATAAAAGATGTTAATCAAGAGTGGTGGTTAGTATTCTTATAACTTTAGGCTTTCTATTAAGAAATGAGTTTAAGGATTAAGAACTAAACCAAGAACTAGGAACCCTAGTTTCCAACTTCTTCAATCTTTTTACCAGAGCCGTTTGCTCATGGATTAGCCAGTTCTTTTGTTAAACATGGTGAAATGATAACCTATTGTTATAATCATCTCAAAAACCATTGTTGCTTTTAACTTTTGTTTCAAAATATTCTTTACTTAACAAAAGTTTTTCTTTCAAAAACATTTACTGGTTTATGCTGCAAGCAGTACTTTGATTAAAGTACTATTTGTTCAGCAATACTTTGAATAAAGTACTGATTTTTCAAAAATTTATACAATTATAAATCATACCAGTATTTATGCTTCATCATCAGCCATAGTTGTCCATCTGATATATAATTCAATCACCATCAGGGTTGTTTCATTCTCTTCCTCAACTTCCATTCCATGATCCATCATTCTTCTCATAAGATCACCTGACAAAGGATATCTTCTTTCAGCTAGCATGTGGATCATAGTTCCATCTTCCAATTCTAAAGCATGAACTCCTGATTCTTCAAAGAATCTCCAGCTTGTAATCTCCCAGTTCTCTTGATTTTGCCAGAGTTCATCATTGCTTGTTTCCTCAGTTTTGAAGATAGTTGTCAGATCTCCTAGTAATACTAAACCAACTCCACTTGATGGAATATGTTCAAAGTATTCTTGGACTAGTTGATATAGTTGAAACAGATCTGCTCTATCAATAATATGCAGTATATCCCATAGTAAATTGAATACTCTGAAACTTTCATCCTCCCTATGGAACATCAAATAATCTCCATCTTTTGACTTTACAACTTCAAAAGTGAATATCTTTGTCTTCTTTACTGCATCAGCATCTTTGGATTTAGGATTCTCAAAATCAAAAACTCTTATATAGTTTCTCAGCTCATCAACTGTGTCTGATCTTAACTCAATCTTCTTTGATAACTATTCAGTTTCAGTTGTTCTTTTTCTTTTTAAGCTTCTTTTAGTATCATCCTTATTTTGCTTATCATCATCTTTAAAATCTTTAATACTATCAACTTGTTTTTGATAAGCTTCTCTTACCAATTCATACAACTGTTTCATCTCAAAATAATTCAGCTTCTGTAATCCTGTATACCCTTGACTTTTCAAATAAGCCATCATAGCATTTCTTTCTTTAGCCTTACTCATTGGTCTTTGTGGTATAACAGCTTCAGGTTTTTCCACTGGTTGAACAATTTCAGCATCAAACTTAGCCTGTAGCTCTCTACCAGCTTCTTCATTCTTAGCCACTTCAATGGCTCTTAACTCTGCTAAAGTTAGCCTCTTTTTCTTCTTTGTTTCTACTAGTTTACCTTTACCTTTATCTTTTGAATATAAGACTGGTTAAGAAGCTTGTGATTGTTCTTCAGTAACTCCTGGAATGCTAACACCCCTTGGTTTTGATAAGTTGTGCAATATCTCAGCTACAGTTTCATCATCACTTGCAGTGTGCACTACTTTTGGTGTAACAGCTTCCTCTTCTTGTAGAATTGTTGAAGGACCAGCTTCTTCATCAAAATTCAAAGTTCTTGGTGTAATCTGTTCTTGTCTATGAGTTTCTTGAAGACCAGTACTTTGATCAGCAACACCTTGATCATCAGTACGTTGAACAACAGTTCTTTGAACTCCAGTTCTTTCAGACTCTGTACTTTCAATATTGACCTGTGCTTCAGTACTTTGAGGTTCATCTTCTTTTTCTTCATAAAATTTAGCATCTTCTTTCAAATTCTCTTGCTCTAAATTCCTCCCCAATTGGACAGAAGATTGCTGGTGAACCTTTTTGCCTGTAGAAGTCTTCTTAAAAATCTTTCGTTTCTTCTGTTCAGCCTTGACCCATAATCTGTGATGTTTGACTAAAGGCCAGACAGACCTCTTAAGTCTTCTAAACTTGGTCTTTAACTGTGCTATTTGTGCAGCTTGAGCCTCACTTGTTTTCTTCAATATGACTAGCTCCCTTGTCAGAACATAATTATCCAGTACTAATCCTTCAGGAGGTATAGTAGCTGCATCTCCTCCAGAGGATGATGAGGGAATAGGGATATCTGGTTCTGACTCAATAGGTGGAGTATCATGGTGAGATGAGGTAGGTGAAACTGTAGTACCTTCGTGTGCATCAGTACCTTGAGAAGCAGTACCTTGAGATGCAGCATCTTGAGAAGCAGTACCTTGAGTTGAAGTAGTTCCTTCTCTTGCATCACTAGCTGCAACCTCATCTCTAATTGCTTGAACGATTTCCATCATTGATGTAGTCAATGGAGTGTTCCTTCCCGTAAACAGATCACTCTTCCTAGCCATGAAGGTGAAGATCTTCGCCGGTTGTACCACAACTGGAAATAGACTCGAAGGCTTTGGTACATCTTGAAGTTGTTTATTCAAGAAGACTTGAATAAATCTTGGATACATCAACCGGCGTGATCCATGAGAGATGTGAGATAGCATACCATCTAAAATCAGCCTTGAAAAATTGAAGATACGATTTGTAGCCAATCCCACCAAAGCATATGCTATATTTGATCCAAATTGCTCCCATGAAGTACTTTTAGAACTGATACAATGAAGTAGGACATGAACCAAGTACTTCCAATGCGGACTAAATAAGGGCTTCTTGAATGTCGTTTCTGTTAAAGACCCTTCATATCCGATGTCTCTCAACATATCCCAAAGAAGCTGTTTATCAAATCGAATAGCTCCTTCTGCATCGTCAAATAACAAGTCTTCACGAATTGATGCTTCACTAATTTTCACAAGCCTTCCAGCAACTTTAGCTTGTGTATACGAATCATTATTCTCCATGTGAATCCTATCAGTAGCACAAAACTATTGAATCCAGGGCTCAATGACATCTGGTTCAACCAAAAGTGCATAACTAATTGGAGACCCTGTGAGAAAATCAATGATGTCATGGAATGCGACATTAACTTCAGTTTTATCCAAATTCGCCACCATGTTATGTTTAGAAACGGTGTTTCGGTTCGCCATTGATGGTTGTAAAAGTGATTGATTCGATGAATAAGTAATTGTGAGAGAGAGAGAGAAATATGGAAAAGATTGATAAGAATAAAGATGAGAGGGAAATTCGGAGAGTAGTTATTTATAGGTAAGAGTTGAAAAATCACAGCCCTTAATAACAAAGTTACCGTTATTTGAATTTTACCCCTCTTTTTGACCGTTGGAACATGTGGAGTTTGTTATAACTCCTTGAGATCGTTTTGAGCCTTAGGGTTTAACAATAACATAGACAAACAATCATGCACAGCGGAATAGAACAAACAACTATGTTATTGACACAAGGTTTTCATCATTATCTCCCCAATTATATATTGATCAGAATATAACGTGTTACCTAACTGTAACAGGGATCTAAGCCATCTCAGATCTTAGGGATATACAAAACAAACACTAACCCTAGACGTTTATAGAAACACGTCTAGGTTACACACACACCATCTACTAGACGTCTACATTGTGAAAGACTTGTATATAAAACCTACACCCCATGTCCTCTTTATATACTAGAGGATTAGGGTTTACAAGATACTACGCAGGACTAATAAGTAAATCTTCTTTTGCAAGCAAGTCCTTCCATCTTTTTGTAGATTTATTCTCTTTCTCTTTAAGCCCTTGATGTTTCATTCTTCTATTTACTTTGTCTCATCAAATCCAAGGAACCTAAAACCCAACAATCTTCCCCTATTTGATGATGACAAAACAAACAAAGTCTTGTACGAACTTCCCTAGACGAAGTAGCAGAAGTTGAGATGTAAACATCTCCCTAAATGAAACAAATCTTGTCTTCCTTTGTCTTCCCCTTAATCCATGCTACGCCACTCCAATATATCTTCCCCTTTTTGTTATCAACAAATAGAGAACATATGCAATAGAAACTTCCCCTTGAGTGGTGCATAATAATGATTCTTCAAATCAGTAAGCTCTATGTAATGATCACTTGTGAAGAAAACCAAATATAACGAACTTGATGAAGAAGTAAAATCACCCAAACTCGCATCTTATGTCTTGTTTATCCACGTGACTCTGAACGTATACTAACCAATGTATAAGGAGACCGCAATCTCTTGACAATAATCACTGAGCACAATAACGTCACTCCTTTAAGTGTTATGTCAATTCTTCGTCACAATCATTGAAGCACGAACAAGTTACCTCCAAAGTGTAACACCCACTTTGAGATATGATAAGAACACAACCCTGTGAAACTCAACTACAACATCAAATTAGTGATAATCAACTTTCTTCGTAATCAACTAATCCAATAAACCAAATATGAGCTTTTTAAATCCTTTAAGAACAAATAACCAAAAACCAAACTCCTTGTGTGTGTGAATCAATCTCCTCTGTGTGTGTCGCCAAAATGCTCAGTACCAAAAACATGTACAGCTTCCCCTCAATTCCAAAACCTAATCAGCAGAAACGAATAACGCAATAAACACCAGCAGTGGAATTGAGATAACACTAGCAGTGGTTTCGAGAAAACACTAGAAGTGGTTTTGAGAAGCTTGTCAGTGGTATTGGGCATAGCTGGCAGTAGTTACAAGAATAACAGTATGCACACCATTCGAATCTGTTGTCTTTTCTTAAAGGTTAACATGTAGCAGCACTAATAAACCCTACCAATATATGACCAGTATGTCGCATGTACAATCTTCAAATAATGAGAATCCATAGAATAATAATGATGAAGCGACAAACATGTCACCAATACATAATTATGTATGTGAATCACCAACCTTGATCAATTGTTTATTGGTTGAATATACCAATGATTACATGATATACTCATGTGAGGAATTCAATTTGTAGCAGTATGTAAATAACTTAGCTCAACACATCTTCCAAAGTACGAGGATAACCAAGCGATAAAAAGAATGTATCTTCACTATACCACGTGCAAACAAACTGACTTGTTAACCTCTTACTTCGTTTCTTCGCACTTCATACAAGAAGAATTAATTTAAGCATCAAACCAAAAGAAAATTAAAATTCGAATTATTACCCAGCAGCAGACTTCGATAGTTAATAACTTTTTATTGGAAGATCCAATTGAGGATCCCTCCGGTGGAAAGTTAGATGGATATATAAAGAAGCTCCACCAAAAATTTCAGCCCGATCCAACGGTTAACGAAAAAGTTATCGCCGTTTCAAAACAGTGCTGTAGAAGCATTACGAAAAATTCTAGATTCTGCAGCAGACTTTAAGCACGTAGATCTTATTATCGACAGCTCCGATTGAAGATCCCTCCGGTGAGAATATAGCTAGGTATACCAAGAATCTCCAATTAAAATTTTAGCCAGATCCGACGGTTAACGAATAAGTTATTGCCATTTAAAAACTGCTCTGCAGAAACATACGAAAATAACCCAAAATCGATTTTTCTTCTTTTTCTTCGACTGAAAACCTTGCGAATCCCTAGGTAACGAGCTCCCCAAGCTCTGATACCAATTGTGGAGTTTGTTATAACTCCTTGAGATCGTTTTGAGCCTTAGGGTTTAACAATAACATAGACAAACAATCATGCACAGCGGAATAGAACAAACAACTATGTTATTGACACAAGGTTTTCATCATTATCTCCCCAATTATATATTGATCAGAATATAACGTGTTACCTAACTGTAACAGGGATCTAAGCCATCTCAGATCTTAGGGATATACAAAACAAACACTAACCCTAGACGTTTATAGAAACACGTCTAGGTTACACACACACCATCTACTAGACGTCTACATTGTGAAAGACTTGTATATAAAACCTACACCCCATGTCCTCTTTATATACTAGAGGATTAGGGTTTACAAGATACTACGCAGGACTAATAAGTAAATCTTCTTTTGCAAGCAAGTCCTTCCATCTTTTTGTAGATTTATTCTCTTTCTCTTTAAGCCCTTGATGTTTCATTCTTCTATTTACTTTGTCTCATCAAATCCAAGGAACCTAAAACCCAACAGAACAGTACGTTAAAAAGACAAGCAGTGCTTTCCACGTGTGTAGTACTTTCCAAAGCAGTACTTTCAGTGCAGTACTTTCATAGAACCAAAAAGCAGTACTTTTCCAGTCTTCTCGTCATAATGGCAGAAACTTGTAAATAAGCATTGAATTGCCTCCCCTCAAGCAATGCATGGGACTGTCTAACTAACTAATCAGTCCTCCCCTTAAATGTAGCTTAATAATTAATCATTCCAATACTCACCACCAAGTCATTAAATCTTGAAATATCAAATCCTTTGGTGAGTAAATCAGCTACATTATCATCTGTGTGAACCTTGACAACATTAATGAGTCTATGCTCATAACAATCTCTGATGAATTGATGCCTAATCTGAATGTGCTTGGTCTTGGAGTGATAAATAGGATTCTTCACAATGCAAATTGTACTCTCATTATGTAGGATCGAAATATTATTGTGTTTGATGATTCGGGTGGTCTTGGATGATGAAAATACATGTTTGCCATAGTTAGAGAGAAAGAGATGAGAGGGAGTTTCTTGGTAGAGAGTTGTAGCACAAATAAAATGTTAGATTGAATGAAAAGCTCCACCCCTTCCATGGATGGAAGGGGTATTTATACTTATAACTTATACGTCCTCCTGTCGGACTGTGGATCAGGCATACAGTGGGTAAAGACCAGTCCTTCCTCCACGGTGATACACTAAACTATACTACGCTATAAACTAACTAATTAACTACTTAATAACGTAAATAACTACAAGTCTACGAGCTAACTTATGCTAGATTATAATTGGGGTGACTAACACTTTAACATGGAATTTCCAATTCCTAACAATCTCCCCCTAAGGGAGGTCACCCCATGAAATCCATTTTGCATCCTAGCATTCTATTCTTGACTTTTTTCTTGAGCTCGTAAACTTCAATTCTTCAATTCCGCAATCTTTGTGCTATAGTAGCGATTCTTCAAAGTCCGCATAGTTTTGTACTTTGAGTGGAGGTCTTTGAACTGATCCACATCTTTGATGATCTTCGAGCTTTCTTTGAGATCATCAGCCACATTAAATCTCTGGATTACCCTTTATTGTGTTGCCATCATGTGATGTTGTGACTTTTGGACCGACATGCTCACACTTTTGAATCATGACATCTTTCCATCAGAGTAGCGGAAGCTTTACTGGTTCATGATATTTGCAGCAGCGTAGCAGAAGCATAGTATAAAAATATCAGAACCAGGTTATGTAGATATGCACCAGTCATGATTTCTTCAATTAAGTGTGGACGCTGTGAGCATGCGGCTTTGGATTGAATCCTCAATTCTGATCAGCTGCAACCGTCCAAATGTACCTGCAAAAAATAGTTAGCAATAAAACACACGAAAGTGTCTTTGATCACTTTCGTTGAATTGAGGTACACGGCCCACGGTTCCTCGTTGATCAGTACAAGTACTGCCTGTGATCAGGTAGAGTTCCGAAAAACCTCCTTGACAGGGTTTCGCAGCTGTTCTAGCTGTTCTCAAACCGGAACGTCTCAAAGAATACAACACGGAGTGAGTGAACCAGCGAATTGAGATTCACTGATTGATGAAAAATTAATTTGAAAAACAATCGCGTATTGCTTGAAGAAAGAGTTTTGCAATACGACGAAGGTTTTATGAGAAAGATCAATTTTCAATCAAAATACCTTTTTATATTTGAAAAGAGTACACATTCGATGTGCTAGAGAAAAGAAGAGATTTGCACATCGAACGGTTTTTCCAAAAGTATTTTGTCAATCAGAGATACTTTTTGTGTTTGAAATATGAATACACATTTGACGTGCTAAAGAAAAGAAGGTTTGCACATCGAACGGTTTTTCCAAAAGTATTCGTCAATTCATTTCCTGGACCAAGGTTGATTCACGAATGAATCGCCCCAATGTTTCTATCCAGTTGTCACAAGCTTGATCTTTTGCAAGATCTCACATGTCACCCACCAAGAGCTTGTTTAATGTTTGCTCTAGAAGGATTTCCATCTTCATCGTGAATATTTTCATATCACTCGGATGTTCTGGCAATACCACAAGGATAATGCGTAGGACTCTCAATATATACTTACTTTTCCACATTGTGTGAAACAGCAAGTCTTCATTAATTTTGTGTCCTAATGAGATATTGTGGATGATCTCTTAGCTCTAGACTCAATTGTGCACATTTGGTTCCTATGCTGGAGACTAGGGATAGGGTCTCCTTCTTCAATATCAACAATCTCTAAGAGAAAGTCGATAGATAATGTCGGTTCCCCGTGAGAATGAAACAAGCCCTTTTAAGAGGAACTTGAGTAGCTTGGGAAGTCTAGTGCAGTGCATCACTGGGTCCATGACGTCTTGTCTTCAATACCAGTGTTACCTTAGTAACCACCAATATCATATGAATTGAACCCGGTTTCTGCCCTAAGGTTGAATTATTGGAGGGCTATTTCTTTTCACCCTTTTCTCATTTCATTCTTTTTCATTCTTCAACCCCTTCAGTGCTTACCGAGACTTCATTACTAGAACCTTGTTGGGTTTACTCCAGTACTAGCTCTGTCTCAGTCCGCACTCTTCCCATTTCTAATTTTTCTCCTTTTTTCATCATACCTAAGGACTCTACACTATCTAGTGGATTGTCCCTGGGTAGATCCCTCCGGTTCTGGCGGATCGTGGGAACTAATACCTAAACTCACCATCCTTATAACTCCATGCATAAAGTAAAATGGTCGGTCTTTTGGTACAGTTCATACCTTCTTGATACCAATTGAAAAATCATTTGGAAAACCAATCAAGGTACTTGTGATACGAGATCAAAGCAATTTGTACCTTAATAGTTTTGATCATTTAAAAAACCTCCCCCTCAACATGTGCATATGATTTATAAATAGTTTAGCACATGGAGACAAGAGGACTTTGAAATATTTTCTTTCATCACAATTTTTATAGAAAAAGCCATTTGATTTTCCTGGTAAATTCTCCCCCTCAATATGTGCGTTGGTTGTTTGAAATGTTTTAACACATAGAGGCAGGAGTTCTTTGAAGTACTTTCACGATCACAGAAGCCATTAAGAAACTAATCGTTCCCCCTCAATATGTGCTTCGAGATTCGAAAGCGTTTAGCCCATATGAGAGAGCAGTATGCACACTTGAATCAAAACGATCACCTTTTCTCAAATTTCATTATTAAATCACAAATTCTCCCCCGATCAAAAATATCAAACCCTTTGAGATTTTGGATCCCAAGTGATTTAATACGGTTTAGTAAACATGGGAGAATATGTGCCTTTGTTTAAATACTCTTTTGGTTTTTGGTTAAATGCTCCTCTACAATCATGTGCATTATGTATTACAAAATCTTTTGGCACATGAAGGAAGGAGTGCTTTATAAACAATTACCCTTTTTAAAACCGATATGAGATTTAAATCACGATCTCTCCCCCGATCAAAAATTTCAAACCAATTGAGATTTTGGATCCCGATTGATTTAAATCATTTGGAAAATTTTAAGGGAAAGACGTGGCAAGATTTAATTTTGAAAGATGACTGATATAGACCTATTAAAGACATTAAAGATTGTTAGTGTCAGGTATGATAGTTTTTAAGAGATCTTTTAAGTAAAATAAAACAATTTCACAATCAAACAAGAACAGAAAAAATTTCATTTTGAAAGACCTTGATTTTTAAAGAAAAATCATACCATGACATAACATTAAATCTTTAGATCACCACTTTATTTCGTACAAATCGGAACTTTTGTGAAGAAATATCGTTTGAAAATATTTTATTTTAAATCACTCTCACCCTCAATCTATGACCGAAGTCGATGATTGAGTGACTTAGGTTTTGAAAAAATAAAGTTCGGTGATTTTCAAAATTAAGTTCAATTTATTTTCAAAAACAATATTTTTCCATTTATTTTTCAAAACAATATTATCAAGTTTGTTTTAAGAAAAATGGCATTATCCACTACTTTTTCCTGCACAAGATACGTTAGGTGGTTGAGAAGCTTATGTTGTTGCTGTAGGGCTTGGAAGAAAAACCGACAGCTGATGCAGTGAGACTTCTTACGTTGCATTTTAATGCCAACTGAGGTCAAATTAAGCTCCGTTTCTTCATTTGCTGATGAAGAAAACCATCTGCTGATGTAGTGAGACCTCTTGCATTGCATTTTTCCATGCCAACTCTCCATAGAAGTCCAATTAAGCTCCGTTTCTTCATTTGTCAACCCAAGATATAGTTACCCTTTCCTTTCAGCATCCAATCATCTTCGTTTGTGGGATCCGGATCGGAAACAATATTATATACCAATATACCTGCATACGTTAGTGAACACACATACAAATATATGGTGGTCGACATCACCCAAACAGCAATCGACTAATAAAAGTCAATCCAACATATCAATCAAATCATACGTAGGCATGGGAATAATGTGTTTATCAATCTATAACCATCTAATCCTAACAATCACACCTAGAAACCTAGTCCTTCAACATAGGCAATTATATTTTACATATAAGCACGTAGGATGATTAAGAAAGCCCGTTAGATGATATAGATTTGAAAACATTCTCCCCCTCAATCTGAAAAGTTTAAAAGCGCTGAAGTCATTGATTGAGTTTTGCAAATTTATGAAAATTCTGACACTGATTGTTTTTCAAGCAACTCGATTTCCACCAGTATTGTTAAAACAACAAATATTTTCCTGAAGAATTTTAGACGGAAAAACATTTGTGTAGGAACAGCAGTCCTTTGACATACTTCCTCAAATAGTTTTAGGATAAGTGCTCGAAATATTTGAAAATTGGTTTAGTGCAGCACTTTCCTTTCTTGAAGAACGGGTTGCTATCTGAAATGATAGCAAGCCATAGTTTAAGCACGGGTTACAGTCTGAAATAACTGTAAGCCAATTGATATGTGACATGTTTAGAAAAGAAATATTTACACCTTCTGCTCGAACTTCATCTATGGTCCCGTGTCATTATTGAATGACATTTCTAAGACCGCAGATGTTATCGATACCAGAAGACATGTCTTGAGAAAACATATTTTTTGGTATTTTTCAAATTTTCTGACTTTTATGGGTTTTTGAAGGTTTTATATTTTTCTATTTTGCTTTTTGAAAAATATATACATAGATAGAGAAGATGATATAGTTAAAGAAGATGATGATACAAGTACCGAGATAAAGATATCGAGCAGCACGTCGTAGAAGAAAGAAGTCATCAACTCTTAAACTTTCACCACCAAAGCTTCCAGGGCTCTTGAATCGAAGAAAGAAATTGAACCATCTGAAAGTGAGACTTTGACAGCTTCCCCCCAAACCGAAAATCCTTTAGCTGAGCAGATTCTAAGCTTTCTTTGGCCAGATGCACAGAGAAGCACACCATTATCATAAATCTCGTTGCTCCTTTTAAGAATAATCATCGTGATTCTTCGTTCGAGGTTATATCATCAACAAGAACAACAACGTTTCATCCCACGCTTAAATAACTCTTCTCAAATTCCTTTTCCACTGAAGTCTGAAGCAGTCCATTCCAAAAAGGTGTCACGAGACAACTTCCCCTACGTAGTTGAATTGATGCAGTCAGTCTCTTAGACTAGAGCTCACAAACCCGAATACACATATACCCGAAGACAGAGAAACTTATACCATCGAAGTAGCAAATTAAGTCCAATAGCCAAAGAATAACCTCGATGTATACTTTTCTCTCCCCATGACGAAAGTGTATTAAGCTCAAGAACCCGAAGTACCCGAATGCCCAAAGATAGAATAACCGATAACATTGAAGAACCAAGCCGAATCACTGATTATCTCTGCGGATGACTATCTCTACGGACGTCAACTCCGGAATAAGTGATTATATCTCTGAATCACTGATTAAGCACTCAAGTGAAATAGTTGAGCGCCTCCAATGTACACAATCTCTCTCCCCTGATAAGTTCATCAAGTTTACTCGCTTTGTGTTTAGATTTGTGTCTCCTTCCCCCTTGCTGGTTTTGACACTTTAGAATCAGCAACTCTTTGTAAGCCCATGTACTAGAAATCTTTTGAGAAGAATACCATTAGCACGAATATATCTGTGAGAATCAACTTGCTGAAGAATATGAGCAAGTCTAATTGGGGATTAAATTCGACATTTCACTCTCCCCCAATTAGTGCTCTCCCCTAAACTTACAATCTGCTTGATAAATGCTCAGATTAAGAAGAAGTATTTAGATAATCAAATGTAACTCGTCTTTAGTCTTCTAACATGCAGAGAATGTAGAACCGACTGTAGACTCAACCTTCTTCAAGATTGTCCAATTTGGGGAATAGAAAGTCAACATCTTCAACTTACCAAATGCATTCCCGTTAACTTGTATATAGCCAATCCCCTTAAATCAAATCCCTCCCAATCAAACAAGAACAGAAAGACGTTCATCAAGGAAATTAGCCCAGCAACTAGAAGCACTTTGTCATTAATCAAATCAACTCATGTGAAGATGTTAACCAACGACTCTTAGAAGAAAACTCCATGTAAAGATGACCCGATAAGAAGAAGCTCGCTTCTTACATAAGTTTGGAGCCGTTTGACCATTTATTCTCATATAATATCAACCATGCATTAATTTCACACTTCTTCTCCCCCTCAAGAATTGCATACGGAGTTGCCATTCTTGATTGAATAAGTGAATATCATCCAAATGTTCTATTCACACTTCTCCCCCGCAAAATTAGCACGTGATGTCGCCATCTTCATTATAATCGAGCAAGTGGAATGAGAAAACAATCAATAGTAGCCCGGTTCACTTGATAATTAAAAGAGCATGGAAAAAACATGAATCATGTTGATGAGAATGGTCATAAGTGAGAAGATTTCTCTTCTTTTGAAGATAAAGCTCACTGAAATGTACACTTTTCTTTTCTTTAGAGTACGAGGCATGAACTGTTGTGTTCATACGTCATAAGAAGATTTGTCTTCTTCAGAAGATAATGCGCACTGAAACGTACACATTTCTTTTCTTTAGAGAACGAGGCATGAACTGTTGTGTTCATACGTCATTATGATGAAGTACGAGGCCTAAACTGATGTGAACAGACGTCATAATCTCTCTCTTTTCATCATCTCTTTTGGCAAAACTTGTAATCAACCCCATTATCATTCAGTAGGCTCTTTGTAGTGACAACTGATGGAGAAAACCCAATATGATGAATTTGACCTTGAAGTAAACTAACCCGAACTCGTGACTTAAACTTGCACATATGTAACAAAGAGCGGTGCCGAGACTTCATCCTCCATTGAATCTCTAAGTACTCTATACTCTTCATCCAACCAACCATCAAGTAATAGACGTACATCACCTCTTGAAAATCCACAATTGAATGTGACACTGAGCACTACAACGTAACTCCTTAAAGTGATAGTTATTTTGAGATGATAAGAGCCCAATTCCCCCAAGTGGTAAAAAGAAAAGGTAAAAGACACCCAACAATAACTAGATTTCCAAGTCTTCATTTTTGATAATAAGCTCGAACAAGGATCATGAAGAATCTTCATCCAACCATCCCCGATATCTTCAGATACTAAGTACACTTGCCCGTGACATTTCACTTCAATCTCAAATAGATAATACTGAATTAACGCCGTTGTCACATCTTCTGGTTAAAAGCTCACATTTAGCCTCCTTTGACGTTTAAGGTGAACTATGATGATGGTTTTCATCCCGACCATGGTTGAAAGCACATATCCCCGTAAAACCTTGTAATAACCAAACTGCCATGAAGACAATCCAAACAAACACCCAATTCCTGAATTACACCCTTTTATCCCTTCTTCGAAGCAGAAACCGTAGCACTAGCATTGGATAAGATTCAGACAAACGCTTTCCCTTTCTCCAGGATGGTTCCATCATCACGGGATTTTACAATTATAGTTTAAACCGAGAAATAGTTTCTTTCGCGGGATTTTACAAAACCAAGAATAAACCACAAGATAGATACGGAAATGCACTTTACTATTACCAGGATGTTTCCATTGTCCCAGGATTTTAAAAGTCTATGATTTAAACCGAGAAATAGCTTCTTTCGCGGGATTTTACAAAATCAAGACAAAACCGTAAGCAATGTCAGTTCGTGTTCAGACAACATTGGTTTCGTTGAATATCTGTTTTAGGGGAATATGCAGCGGTTCATCAACAGTTCATAATTCAACATCAACAACCATTAAACACTTTGGTAGACACACCATTCATGAATTCTGTTGGCTATTATGGTGACCATACGGTGAAGTAAACCAGATATGCCAAACTTGATCATGAAGTAAAATTCCCCAGATTTGTTACTTAAACTTGTACTAATCCTCGTGAAAAATAAACGGTGTACCCAATGTACAAAACCTCTTGACAAATCCTCAACTGCGTGAGACACCGAAGTGATAGCTACGTTGTGGGTTAAGCAAGAAAGAATTACAACCGTAACTAAATAGCCAAGTCTTTATCACACTCTATAAATGCCCAAACAAGTCATCTTCACGGAAGGGTAGAAAGAAAGAAGACGAAATCAGTAAACGCGCCCGGAAAACCTCACTTCACATCCAAATAAGAAATACCGTCCATACAGCTCCGTAGAGAGGTCGTTGTTGATGGTGTGTGGTATTTGTGATGTTGAGTCAAGGTCTGCATGTCTTTCTTCTTCATCATTTCAGTCAACTCGCTACATGTCATGAGTCAAGTCGCTACCAATTTTTCAAAGCAAGTCGCTAACTCTTTTAGAGTCAAGTGTCAAGTCGCTAGCACCAAGTCGCTACGACTTATAAATACAAGTCGCTAGGCATTTTTATTACTCAACTCGCTACACAGTTGTTTTGACAAGTCGCTACATATATTCATGGCATCTGGACAGTTTTGCGACAAGTTGCTAACTTGAAATATGACTTTTTCCGATGAGTTTTCTGACCATATTCCGACCATATTCATATTTACCCAGTTTACCCAAAAAACTGCTCATGAAACTCTTCATCTTTGACCCAGTTTGACAAGGTAAATATGACCATTTGACCCATTTAGACGACGAGAATAGACCAGTTTTGACCTCAAAAAATCAGACCATTTGGCCACTTTTAACCAATGTTGGACCACAAGTTGAGAACAAGACTGATATGAAAATAAATCATAGAATGATGATAACTTTTCTTTACGCATAAAAACTTGTTCATTAAAAACTGATATTACAAAATATGTAAAACAAAAATATTCGACACACAACAAATGATATAACATCAGTTTAAACAAGATTCGAGCCACAAAAAAAAATCATCAAAACACAAAAACCTTGGCTCTGATACCAATTGTAGGATCGAAATATTATTGTGTTTGATGATTCGGGTGGTCTTGGATGATGAAAATACATGTTTGCCATAGTTAGAGAGAAAGAGATGAGAGGGAGTTTCTTGGTAGAGAGTTGTAGCACAAATAAAATGTTAGATTGAATTAAAAGCTCCACCCCTTCCATGGATGGAAGGGGTATTTATACTTACAACTTATACGTCCTCCTGTCGGACTGTGGATCAGGCATACAGTGGGTAAAGACCCGTCATTCCTCCACGGTGATACACTAAACTATACTACGCTATAAACTAACTAATTAACTACTTAATAACGTAAATAACTACAAGTCTACGAGCTAACTTATGCTAGACTATAATTGGGGTGACCGACACTTTAACATGGAATTTCCAATTCCTAACACATTATCAATATTGATAGGAGTATTCTTGAAGTTGAACCCATAATCCAAGAGTTGATTCTGCATCCACAACAGCTTGCAGCAGCCACATATTCTGCTTCAGTAGATGATGTTGCTGCAACAGTTTGCTTCTTACACTGCCATGAGACTAATCTTCTTCCAAGATATTGGCATCCTCCAGTGGTTGATCTTCTATCATAGTTGTCACCTGCATAATCACTATCTGAAAAAGCTTCTAAGTGAAAAGGTGAGTCCTTTGGATACCACAACCCCAACTTAGGTTGTTGTCTCAAATAACTAAAAATTCTCTTTACTACATTCATATGGGAGACCTTAGGTGAGACTTGATATCTTGCACATAAACAAACAGCAAACATGATATCAGGCCTAGATGCATTTAAGTACATAAGACTACCAATCATAGATCTGTACAGCTTGACTTCAACAGGTTGACCATCTTCATCCTTGCCCAATGAGTTGATAGACTTGATAGGTGTAGTGACTGGCTTCATAGCATCAAAATTGAACTTCTTAAGAATGTCAGAGACATACTTATCTTGACTTATGAAAATTCCCTCCTTTGACTGTTTAACTTGTGGCCCCAAAAAGAAAGTCAATTCACCTATTGAACTCATTTGAAATTCATGTTGCATTAGCTGCTCAAACTCCTTTACCATGGACTGTTTTGTAGCTCCAAAGATGATATCATCTACATAAAATTGAACCAGCATGATATCCTTCTTATCTCTCTTAATAAACAAAGTCTTGTCAATAGCTCCCCTCCTATAACCATGTTGCAATAAGAAAGTAGAGAGCCTTTCATACCAAGCTCTAGGTGCTTGAGGAAGACCATAAAGAGCCTTAACAACTTTGTAGACTTTGTTTGGATGTGCATGATCTTCAAAACCAGGAGGTTGTTTGACATAGACCTCCTCTGTAATCATGCCATATAGAAAGGCACTCTTGACATCCATTTGATAAACCTGAAAGCCCATATATGATGCAAAAGCAAGGAATATTCGGATAGCTTCAATCCTTGCGACAGGAGCAAGCACTTCATCATAATCTACCCCTTCTTCTTGTATGTAACCTTGTGCAACTAACCTTGCCTTGTTCTTGATGACATTCCCTCTTTCATCTCTCTTGACTCTGAAAACCCATCTTGTACCAATAACTTTCTTGCCATCTGGTAGATCACATAATACCCAGACTTCTTGAAGTTTGAATTGAAGAAGTTCTTCTTGCATAGCTTCAACCCAACTCTCTTTAGTTAATGCTTGAGCTATATTCTTGGGTTCTTCTTGAGAGATAAAGCAAGTAAATAAGCATGTTTGATGATCCTTATGATTCAGCCTGTTCTGTTTAAAGACAAAGCTAAGTAAAGCATTGTATGGTTTAGAGAAACCTTTAGCTGTGGTCCTTGTAAGCACTCCAGAAGTAGAAGGTCCAATAATTTGATCAGTAGGATGATTCTTATGTACTCTTAAGATAGGAGTCTGTGGAACTTCAACATTATCACCCAAATTTGTGAAATCAGCATCTTCATTGGAATCTGAGAAAATACCTTCATCTTCAAACTCATCATCAGTATCTTCTAGGCCAGGCATGTGAGGATCATCCAAAGTGCTGTCAACAGGTGCAGCAGTACTTTGATCCAAAGTACTGTGATCAAAAGTACTGTGAGGGTGTTCTGTAGACTTACCCTTTTTCTTTGCTTCTTGAAAAGCTCTTCTTTGATCATCATCATAAGATCGTGCTACTACATCTTGGAAAAGCAGGTTATTAAGTTTATCTTGTTTAGCTTGATCTTCAGCAGATAATGAAGATTTTGGTTCATCAGTACTTTTCTCCTGCTCGACAGTTATAGGTTCTTCATCAGGAACAACATCAGGTCTAATATTAACTCCATGAACAATGTACTGTAAATCATCGTCCTAGTGATCTATTTGATTTTCTTCTCTAACAGGTACATAATTCATAGAAGGAGTCAAAACCTCAAGATCAAACATCCAATCAGGACCTTTACCCTTCTGATTTTCTTGATCTTCTAAAAATTCAACATGAAGACAATCTTGAACCTTCTTGGTGACTCTATTGTACACTCTAAATCCTTTGCTGTTGGTGCAGTATCCCAATAAATATCCTTCTTTTGACTTGCCATCAAATTTTCCCAGATTATCAATTGTATTGAGAATAGTTAGAGGGCATCCAAAAGGCTTCATAAATCGAATATTGGGTTTGTTTCCCATCAACAACTCATAAGGTGTCTTCATCTGAGGTTTAGTGACTAATACTCTATTCAACACATAGCAAGCAGCACTTACAGCTTCAGCCCAAAATTGAATAAGTAATAAAGAATCTGCAAGCATTGTTCTTGCTGCTTCAATCAAAGTTCTGTTCTTTCTCTCTGCAACACCATTCTGCTGTGGAGTTCTAGCAATACTAAACTCCCTCTTGATCCCTTTCTTGGCACAAAATTCATCCATAAGCTTGTTCTTGAATTCAGTCCCATTGTCACATCTAATACCTCTTACTTTGAGTCTCAATTGATTTTCAAGGGCGATTACGAGATCATGAATAGCATCAAACTTTTCATCTTTAAAACCCAAGAAAAATACCCAACTAAATCTACTGCAATCATCTGTCATAACCAGACAGTACTTCTTCTTGTTTAGACTTGCAACAGAAACAGGTCCAAACAAATCCATGTGTAGCAGCTCCAAAGGTTCTCTAATGGTTCTTCCCTCAATCTTCTTGCATGAAGCTTTATGCTTTTTACCTTTCTTGCACGCCAAACATGAGTGATCATTCCTGTATGTTTTGGAAGGTAAACCTCTAACTAAATTTCCATTGACTAACTTGTTGATATTCTTGTAATTTACATGGCCTAGTCTTCTGTGCAATTGATGTGCTTCTTCAAGTGTTGCCTTTGCTACTAAACAGGTTGCTCTTCTAGAAGAGTGAAGACTATTCATATCCAGACTGTACACATCATTGGTTCTTGGTACTCTCAGTATTACCAAGTTATCATCAAGAAGCTTGAACTCAGGGGAAAGAATGAGACATTATGTGTCAGTGAATAACACAGGTTCTTATCACAGATCTGAGAGACTGACAAAAGGTTGAACTTGAGCTCCTTCACATATCGAACATTCTCAAAACCTATGCTCCCTGCTTTAATAGTTCCTTTGCCTGTAATTCTTCCTCCACTAGCATCATTCCCAAATGCAACTCTTCCTCCACAATAGGATCTAAAATCTGACAGAATCTCTTTGTCTCCTGTCATGCTTCCAGAGCAACAACTATCCACAATTAGATGATCTTTAAGCTCCTCTTTTGGGTTGCCCTGTACAAAGATAAAAGAGTTAGTTAATTTTAGGAACCCAAGCCATTAATGACTTCTGTTCCCCTTGTGGAGTTACATACTTAAATTCTTTAAGTATGTAATTCCCACTTTCTTTAAGCACATGATCAATTATCTTTGGTTGTTCAAAAACTTGTGTTGGTTTTTCAATAAAAATCTCTTTTTCATCCAAGTTTTCTTTATTATTTTCAACAAAAATCTCTGTTTCACCCACACTTGCTGAAAGTACTGTGTATTCCCCATCAGTACTTTCCTTCTTAACCCATTTGGTTTTAACTTTTGGTGTAGAGTCCTTTGATCTAGCTACTTTCTTTGAGTTAAAACGTCTTCTAGATTGATAGTAATTAGATCTCCTAGGGTTTTTATTCCAAGCAGTGTGAGTAGTACCTTGATTGTTTCAAAATCTAATAGTACTTTGAGAAGGTACTGGTGATTTTGAAAAAGATCTTCTCTGGTGAGGGTACCTATGGTCGTGTGAGAAATTGTTGTGGTTAACCCTATGTGAATGATTCCAGACTGGTTTATTCTCCCTAGGTTTTTGGTTGGCAGATCTGGTCTTTGGGAATTTGCTTAAGTAGTCTGAGTGAAAGTAACAGTCCTTAATCAGATGATCAGGACTATAACAAACAAAATACAATTTTTGACCCATACTCCCAAAATTTCTTCCTTTAGGTCTATGATTAAAAGTATCATGTCTTTTTGGTGAATAATGAAAACTGTTTTGACCAAAATTATCCCAAAAAGGTTTAACAGTATTTTGAAAAGGTTTTCTTAAAGGTACTGCTGATCGTGCAGCAGTACTTTGAGTTGAAGGTACTGCTTGACTCTTAACTTCATCAACCTTAGGTTTTTCAACAGTTTCTTTTGGGGTTTCAGAACTAGATTTACCAGTAAGCTTCTTTCTAAACTGTAGATTGTCTACTCCAAAACGAGAAACATCTGCCCTAAGTGGTTGAAAACTACCAGTGGGATGAGGGACTGCATGATAACCATTATCTTTCTTAAACTCTGGAGGTGTTTGACTAATGGATTCCTCATCACTAGATGTGTTATCTACATAATTGATGAGTTCATCATCACTAGTTGTTATATCCTCAAAATCAAGTTGGTTCTCATTACTAGTTGGGTTTTCCTCTATGCTACTAAAGTCCATACCAAATCCTAGTCCAGTTCTAATGTAAGCTCTTCTCTGTTTTTCAACATAACTAACATGAGAAAGACCAGATTGTCCCCAAGCAACAAACTTTTCTAGCAATTCATCCCTTTCCTTAGTCAGCTTTTCAATCTTAGAAATCTTACAGCCTAACTTCCATTCACTTAATTTTAACTGATAATCCTATTGTTCATACTTTTGTGCCCAAGCTATTTCATTATTTTCATGTGTTATAATTTTGGCTTCCATAGACTCTAAAGTGATTTGGTAACCAGCTACCTCTGACCTAGCCCTACTATAGTTATCTCTTTCAGTTACATAATCATTAAGCACTTTTTGATAAAAAATATGACATTTAGAGCATACCTCAGAGATAGGGGGTAAACTTGATGAAGTAGCTACCATAGCAAGCAAAACGGGTTCATCTTCATTCTCCATGCTCCAATCAAAACTTCCTAGACCATCTCTGGATTCCAAAGCAGCATGTCTAGGTTCCTCATCAAAATCTGTGCTCCAATCAAACTCTTTCACTGATTCTTCCACTGCTACCATACAATAGGTTACTGGTTCATCATCAAACTCAGCACTCCAGTCAACCTTTGATAGATTCTCTTGAGCAACCAAAGCTTTTGTTTCAGTAATAGGAATTTCCTTTAGTTCAAGCTTAGGTTTCTCAGTCATCCTGTTTGCCGGATATTTAGCAAACTTGCATTCCCTTGCAAAGTGTCCAGTCTTTTGACAGTTAAAGCATTCAATCTTTGACTTGTCAAAGGTGATACCCTTTTTGGGTTTGAAGTCAATGCCTCTTCCTATTTTCTTCATGAACTTCTTGATCCTAGCAGTGATCATAGCAACTTGCCACCTGATATCAATTTCTTCAAGAGCATCCTCTTTAATTTGTGACAAATCCTCTTCATAAGTAACAGGTAAAGTGGCTTGGTGAGCAAAGAATGAGCATACTAATTCATCAGAATGGATGGTGTTTGTTGGTGATGATGTAGGGTTGGTCATAGTTGTGATAGAATGAGCAGGATGTGCAGTACTTTGGGAAACAGTATTTTGAGTAGGGTAAGCAGTACTTTTAGTGGAAGTACTGCCTCTCTTTTCAGAAGACACAAAGGCTATACTGTGAGACTTTGAAATTGTTTGGCCATTCATCTCATGCTCATACACCTTTAGATGGTTGTAGAGATCATCAAAGTCCATAGTGTCCAAACCAGGTTGTCCTCTGATCATAGTAGCAATCACATGCTATGTCGATGGAAAACTCCTTAAAAACTTTAGATTTGCATCTTCAACAGATACTTCTGCCTTGTATAACTCTAGCATGCTAAGGAGATTTTGGAATCTATCATAGGCAGCATCAAGACCTTCTCTTTCACCAACATTGAAAGTTTCAAACTGTTGCTTCAACAGATTTCTATGCATCTTCTTGGAAGCATCATTCCCTCCAAATCGCGTCTTGAGTGCAGCCCATAGTTGTTTTGCATCCTTAGCATCATGGAATTTGAGTAGGTGACCATCAGGGATAGCAGACAATAGGATGTTGAGAGCCTTTTCTTGATTTCTTACAGTTGCTGCTGGTAAGACAGCCTTGGGTGGTTTAGGTTGTCCTGGAATCTCTACTGGTTCTGCAACAACTTCATTACCATTGACAATTACATTCCATAGTGCATGGTCTGTAATGGCAATGTACTGCCTCATCTTCATGCTCCATAGATCGTACTCTCCCTTATTGATAATAGGTATTCTGAGTGAGGTGATGGATGGGGATGGTGCAGCTTCAGTCGACATCTTTAGGGTTTGTTGTTATCTAGGTTTTAAGGGTTTCTTCTTAATCAGAGTTTCCACACAAGCTCTGAAACCACTTATTGGATAGATGTATTCTAACCAAACTAAATTATATAGCTTGTAAGGACTTAGTAACCTCGGATAAATCCTAAGTTGCTAACAAAGAAACACTGAACTAACTCTATTAAGTATGCGGAATTTACTTAACAAAGCTAAGAAGAATTAACTTTAACTTTAACGATTATATTAGAACTTTGAATCTGCTTGTTATACAGATTCTTTAACAACTCTAAAACTCTAATATTGTACTCTCTAAAAACTATAATAATGCACATACATCTAATGCAAATCTAGAGGTCCTTTTATAGGCTTAAGGATAACCCTAGTCGGTTTACAATTACAAACCTTGTACATCAAGTAATACTAAAATTAAACTTAGAACATTCTAGAATTACAATATAATCCTTGAACGATTTGCATAGCAGTCCTTTAGCCTTTGCAGTACTTTGACGCGAGCAATACTTTGACTTTCATTAAGCATTACTTTGACTTTCTTCAGTACTTTGTCTTTTATATCCCAACAAGAAGCTTCAAACATAACATTTAAAGTACTTAAAGGTTCAGCATTCCTTACATCACTTTTTCTATTACATTTGTCTAACGCAATGTCTAAAGTGGTGCAACTTGAGTCTTATTCAAAGTCCTAAGGTGTTCTTCTACTTCAGAGGTGTTTATTGTTCTTTTCTTACGTCGCAACTTCCTATTCTTCCTTGATGTGATCTTAAGCTGTGAAGTGCTAGCGTTGGGAAAAGAGGCAACTATTCCTGTTTCAGTAGAGGGAACCACATTAGTTTCTTGTGATGTGTCATTAGGCAGTCTAAAATTCCTGGTGCAATTACGTTTGTGCTACTATTCCTATCTTTCTTGAGTTTCACCAACTCTGCTTTTAGATCATGGAATAGTGTGTAACAAATCTAGATTTTCAGAGCGAGTGTTTCCATTTTTCGTAAAACATCTTTGGTATATGCAAGATGATCATCAACATCTTTTGACGCTTGAACACGAGTCTTTTTGAGCAAATCAAATATGACACCGTATTATTTTTTGACTTTTGAAATTTCTTGTTCATATTTTGAAATTTGACACTTCAAAGACACGTTTTCATCATCCAGTTGCTCAAGTTTTGGATTAAGAGTTTTTGTATGCAACTGATTGATTTTGTTTTGCAAAGCGAGTTCTCGATTTTGACACCATTGAAGACGAAGTTTTGCATTTGAAAGCTCGTTTAACAATCGCTCATTTTCAACTTTTAAAGATTTGATTTGTGACACATTACCGGTATTCTCAACATTTTCAACATAATCAACAGCGATATAATCAAATGCATATGCAACAGTATGTAGTAACACAACATTTATGGTATCAGCACAGATAACATCTTCAAAGAGTCGATCAACATCTTTTATTAACATTTTCTTTTTTCGTTTAGTATTAGAAATTGATCTTTCGGTTTTCTCGAAAACTGTTTTCATAAGTCCAAGCTCCTTGTGAAAATCCCTTTCCTAATATATTGCCACATTTTCAAATTTCGGACATGAGGTAAAATTCTTTTCTGAAAAATATCTCTTTGTTCTCGCGCATGAGGCGATTAAAAATGTTCAACTTTTATTTCAGAATTGATTTCAATTTCACGTTCCAAAAGTTTGATGTCCGATATGAATGTTTCAAAATATTTTAGAATTTGAAAACGTTCGGGTAATGTTTTTACTTCACTGAGTGAAGGTAAAGGACCATTAATTTGTGCAGTATTGGATTGGGGACCAACATTAGAAGAATCAGAAATAGGCGTGATAACCCAAGGTGTGTTAGAATTATCCTGTTGTGTGACGAAAGTTATGGCTTTTGAATAGTTAAATGGTTTGTTATAAACTACATTTTCTAATTTTGACCGACTCTTGTCTTCTGCATCTAATTCCTCCAGACGATTATATTCAACAACACTCATAATGGAATCATCAATTCTGTGTTCTGCACTGTAAACTTGAGGATTTGGTTTGAATGTTCTATGTGAAAACTTTAGTTTCTAATCAGCAAGATTCAGTCCATATCCATTTGGATTTGGTTTAAAAGTAAACTTTTGAATAGTTGTGATTGACTCACCATGTTTGTAAACAACATTTCGAAATTCTTTGATTTTGTTTTGTAAGTCAACAATTTCTTCAAGATAGTCATCTATTTGTTTCCTTGAGTGCTTTTTGTACTCACAAAACTGTTTTTGTTCATTTTTGTAAGATTTAGCAAAAGAGACTTCAAAACCTTTTTCACGTTTGTCTTGTTTTAGAAAAATGTTGAGTTGGAAATTTAAGCATTCATTATCCTTAGTCAACAGTGCAATTTTATCGTTTAATTTCGTATTGATGTCTAGGCATATTTGCATTCGAGATTCTTGGGTCTGAATTAAGGTCATGAGCTCAATATCTGGATTAGACACAGGTTCAGCTTGTTCAACGTGAGTCTTAACACAATCATTATTTAGATCCTCAAATATAACAACAGAGTCAACTTGATTATCAATATTAACCATCAGAATGAGATGTAGACGGCGCATGTTGAACACTCTGATCCTCTTCGGATGCAGATGTTGGTGGAGATATCAGATCAGTAATGAATATAGTTTGATCCGGTACCTGAGACAAGCCATCAGTGTCATACACTGGGCCTGTGTCACTTATGTAGAGTTCTTGCATGTTTGCCATTAACATAACTACTGCATTAGCCTGCAAGTCCTCCATGTCATCATCAGAATCTGCATTTGCCATGAATCTTTGTTCCTTGTTGGTAAGAGTTCCACCAGCTTCATCCTTGAGAGCCAAAAGTAAAGCCTCTTTGTGATAAGCGCTGCCTCTTGTCCTCGGCTTTGGGCATGCATTAGCCAGATGAACCTTCTCATTACAGTTATAACAACGAAGACCATTAACCCCAGTCTGAGCATTTCCCTGATCAACCACTTGAGTCCGTTGTTGTGGAGCACCCATGTTATTCCTTTCATTAGCATTAAACCCTTGACCACTACCCATCTGACGAACATTACCACGATTCTGAACTTCAACACGTCCATTGTTAACAACAACTTGATTCCTTGTATTCGATGAGGTACGAATGCGATTGTTGGATTTGTTAGAGTATCGACCGAAGGCTCTAACAATCATGACAAACCCTTGTTGCAATGCATCGAAAGCTTCTGCATCCTCAGATTCACTGTAAAGTGCTTGATCATTGTTGCTGTTGTATGGAACCAGTTGAGTTTCTTGTGAGGGATCATATGGTGTGATCTGAGCAGTTGGTTGTGGAGGATTTGTGAAGACAGTTTGTAAGGTTGGGAATTGAAGATAACAAGCTTGAGCCCACAAAGCTAGAGTTTGATTATCCGGTAGTGAAGGCGAAGCAAGGACTCCACGGATGATCCTTTCTTTGTCAACTTCCTTTTGGTGGGGCTTCAAATAGTCATACAACAATCCGTATGTAGCATGATGAAGATTCTTCGCTTGACGGATGAAAATAACATACTTTTCCCAATCAAAACCGAGATTACTAAGGAACTTAGTGTAGTCAATTCTTGGCATAATGATGTTATGTTTTTCCAAGTCATTGATGATGTATGAGAATCGATGATGATATGACTCTAATGTCTCCCCTGGTTCAATCATGAAGTGTTCATATGTTAAGTAGATTTTGGATTCCATGTCTTCTTGATTGAGTTCTGTGCCTTCCATTAAAAGATGAATATGCTCTCACATTGCTTTAGCAGCCTTTACGAAGTATCAGATTGGGTAATCCCAAAATGATATATTGCATTGCAAGTTCATCGGCTTCCAAGTGTAGAAGTTGGTCAGTAGTGAGTTCATTAAGACCGACAACGTTGGTGATATCATCTCTTGGTGGATTCGCATTTGGATCTCCGGGTACATTGACAGTAGGCATCTAAAATGGACCTTCAAGGATGACCTTCTTCAAAAACTTTCCATGTGGCTTCTTTAGATCACAAAACCTAAAGAACCTTATCACCCATTGATCGTAGTTTCTGGGAGTGAGCATTGGAGGTCTATCAAGGGATCTAGCTTCATGAATGGATTGTTGGCTACTTAAAGCTTCACACATCTTTGCAAACCAAGACGGTTCCTTCATAGCATACTTGGATGGATGCTGATTTTGAAAGTTTGTGTAAGGTTGTACTTGTAGACTAGGGGGTGGTTGAATCATTTGTGGTGGAATTGCTCCTTGAGGAAATTGTTGCATTTGTTGTGGTGATGGTGGAGGATATTGTTGATAGAGTTGTTGTTGTTGTTGTTGAGGATACATATGAGGAAAGTAGCTAGAGTATGGTGGTTGAGACATCTTGAAACTTGTGTTGATGATGGATCTTTGTAGTCAAATGAAACAATGTTGATGAAGTAACCTTATGCGTAGAAACCAGCTTGGGCGTAGAAAATTCCTTATGCGTAAAAACCAACTTAAGCGTAACAAGAGAGCTTACGCGTCAGATTAGCTTACGCGTAGACTTGAGGAAAACTTAGCTTAGGCGTAAACCAAAGGCTTAGTAGTAGAATCTTTATGCGTAAGATTAGCTTATGCGTAAAACTAGGCTTAGGCGTAAGAAAATGCTTAGGCAAAGAAAATTCTACGCGTAAGAATTTGCTTTTGCGTAAAACTAGGGTTTTGCCCAAAAATACTTTACACTTATACCAGTGTAAAATATATCCAAAGTCGAAGTGTTTTCAGGCTTATCCAAGCAAGAAAACACTGAGTAAACCAACAGCACTGAAGATCACTGGATGAAAAGCTTATGCGTAACAGATGCTTAGGCATAAACTTTGTGCTTACGAGTAAGATTAGGGTTTTACTATGCGTAGAAAATACCAAATTTAACCAAAACTGATTTTTCTGCCCAAAAGTGTTTAGAAACCTGATTTTTTGGATAAAAAGGCTTCAATATCACCAAAATAACAAGAAAGTTGAAAACTTGATGATCCAAGAAAATTTTACCCTTATGCGTAGAAAATACTACACAAACAAAACCAAGCTCTAAAATGATTCTACACACGTAAAGTTTCAAAATTGATGCTAAAAACTTAAACTTTAACACTAAATAAACCTTAAAGTACAAGAATCTTGAGTTTTTAAGTGTAAAATTTAAAGCTTTATGCGTATGAAAGATTATGCTTATGAAAACCCACGCGTATGAATAAAAAACTTCAAAAACAAGTATGTTTCACCGAACTAGATGGCGAATGATACCACTGTTAGGTCACCATATTCTAACACAAGCATCAATTTGTTAGCAATACGTAAGAAGTGATCGGATGAACACACACACACAAACACACGAATAAGAATGAGAGAAAGTTATGCGTAGGTGTATTATGAAATGTGAACAACCAACCTTCAAATGAAGGTTTACAACGTTATTTATAGGGAAGGAACTAGGGCAACACACAAGTTCCCTTCCTTTCCTTTTTGGACTTGGGTCAAGGCTTATGGGCTTTCTACATAAGCCTTGCCTTTAATACAAACATAAAAGCCTAATTAAGTAACCTATTACATGTTAATTACAAACACTTGAAATATAGTTTAGGAGTGATTCCAACAAAAGCATTTACAAATAGTCATTTAATATAAATTGTTGTAATAAATCATTTGTTGTAATAGTTTATTAGGATGGGTAAAAACCACAACCCATGGAGCATATCCATAACCCATGGTATTGACCCATATCCATTTGACTAGATGCATTGCATCTATTAGATACATTGTATCTAATTAAATACCCATGGACCAACCCATAACCCATGACCCATAACCAAAAAACCCATGGGCAAAGAGGAGCGTCCCACGGATCCCTGGAGATACACTAGACGGATCCCTTAAGGGAGGGATCCGTGGGATCCTTGCAACAGTGGCAAGTTTTTGCCTATAAATAGAGAGCCATTTCTTCATTTCTCTTCACCCCTCTTCTTACTAACTCTCTCATATATTCTTACACTCTTCTAACAAAAGATCACTTGATCTAGAGAGTTGTTCTTCTTTCTTCTATTGTGATTCTCATATAGGTCCTTCTCTAAGGCGATATCATGAGCTTTTCTACAAGTCATCCAAGCAAGGGGTTCTTGATTGATTTGTTCCTCCACAAGATTTTTGTATCAAAGATCTTGTACTTGATATTTCACATATTTGTTGTGTAATAGTCGTGTTGGTTTGGTCCTCCGTGTTATGGACTCGGTATTTAGCTTTGTACCGGAAAAAGGTGTAAGCAACGTTGTGAAGGCTTCTCCGCCAAGTTAAAGGAGTTTGTTGACATAGTGCTTGAACTCTCGAGTAGGTGACTCGGGGAGTGGAGTAGGGCAAGGAAGGTGTCCTTGTAGCCGAACCACTATAAATCGGTTGTGTCATTTCTATCCCTTACTTTACTTTCTTTACTTGCATTACTCTTAGATCTATACTTTATCTTCATCCATACGATTTCAAATAACATCGAATCTAAAGTTTTTAGAAACTAACTTAAAATCAGCAAAATTATTCAACCCCCCTTTCTAGTTTTTCTGTTAGGATTTATAAAATCCAGTTGTTAAAGTGTCGGTCACCTCAAGTATATGTAATCGTTAGAAATCTCGTAGTCGTAGTTATTTATTGTTAGTTAGTATTTAGTTAAGTAAAACCGTAGAGGACGGACGGGTCTTTACCCACTGTATGCCTGATCCACAGCCCGTAGGAGGTGTATTTTGTAAGATACTATAAATACCCTCTACCTCCCAAGGTAGAGGGTTGGAGCTCATAATAAGATTTTTCTTTCTCTCACTAAGCTTCCTAAACCTCTAAAATTTCTCTCTCTAAAACCTTAAGCCATACGCCCCATTTATGCTATGGTTTGATGTGAATCCAATATGTTACAAATGGTATCAAGAGCCATTGTTTGATCATCCCTCTTACATGTTCTTGGATTTCTAGTGGTTTTATATGGTTTTTTGGTTTGAAAAAGTTTAGAGTTATTTGCATAATTTGGATCATTTCTAGTGTTAAAGTTTGAATTTTGATTGTACTTTTGTGTTTAGAATCATCATAAGTGTTTAGGTTTTGATTTGGAAGGCTTGAATCATCGTGGTTGGGCTGTTTTTGAATTGAAAAGTGGTGGTTTTTGAATATTAGTACGAAGCGAGTTGCGTCTCGGTGTACGTTTCTTGGTTGCAAGTTGACTTGTTCATTGAAGCGAGTTGTCACTAAAGCGAGTTGTCACTTAAGCGAGTTGTCGCTTAAGTAAGTTGCTTTGGAAGCGAGTTATCAGCTTCTGCGAGTTGTCATTTAAGCAAGTTGCTTTGGAAGCGAGTTATCAATTTATGCGAGTTGTCATCTAAGCGAGTTGTATCTTAAGCGAGTTGTCGTTTAAGCGAGTTGCCTTGGAAGCGAGTTGTCATCTTATGTGATTTTTTACTTAAGCGAGTTGTGCCCTAAGCGAGTTGTTGTTGAAGCGAGTTGTCTCTTTATGCGACTTGTCTATTAAGCGAGTTGTCTTCAAAGCGAGTTGATCAGGGTGCGACTTGTCTATTATACTACTTGTCTATTGAGACTTGTCATTTCGTCGTGTTACATTTTACGGTTTTTCTTTTGATTTAGTAAAATCCCGTGAAAGAATCTATTTCCCGGTTTAATCAAAGAATTATAAAATCCCGTAGAATCTGTAATCATGTCTACCAACGTGCCTACAATCATCTCTTCTGTAGCTGAGGACGTTCAAGCTGCAGGATCAAATACTCGTCCACCTATGTTGGACAGAACTGATTATGACTCTTGGGCTCAATGAATCAGATTGTACTGCTTGGGTAAGGAAAATGGGGTTAACATTCTCAAATCAATTGATGAAGGACCGTACCAAATTGAGACTACCAGAGACATACTTGAAACTGCTGCTGATGGCTCAGTGACATTAGGATTGGATAGACCAAAGACATATAATGAACTTACTGATAAGGAGAAAAAGAGATACGATGCTGATATTAGGGCCTCAAACATTGTACTTCAGGGTCTACCAAAGGACATCTACAAGTTAATCAATCACAACACTGAAGCAAAAGCAGTTTGGGACAATGTCAAGATGCTTCTCTCCGATTCAGAATTAACTAAAGAAGACAGAGAGTCTCAACTGTTTGATGATTTTGAGAACTTTAAGATGAACCTAGTGGAAAATGTCAGTGAATACTATGTGAGGTTCCACAAGCTCGTGAATGACATGAGGAATATCAAAATGAAATGCCAAATATCCAGCTAAATTCAAAGTTTGTGAACAACATGAATCCCGAATGGCACAAATTTGTCACTGCAGTCAAACTTAACAAAGGATTGAGGAACACCAATTATGAGCAACTGTATGCTTATTTACTACAAAATGAGAAACATGCTGCGTTTGAGCAAATGATCATGGAAAAGTTCAAGACCAATGCTGGAGATGCAAGCTCTTCAAATGACTCAACTGCATTCTACACCAATGTAGGCGTTACTACCAAAGCATCACAAGTCACACCTACTGGAAATGGTAACCACAAGCTCATTCCTGATCCAGGGTATAAGCCTCCTGATGTTGAAGCAGTCATGGAACACTTTGTCAATCAACTGGCTCTTATGGTCAAGAAAAACTTGAATCTCACCCCACACACCAACAATCATCTCAGAACTGCGTCAAATCTTCACAATCATGCTACTGTTAAAGAAGGAAAGATAGTGGTACAAAGTGTGCAAGGAAGACAGAATGCATACCTTCCACATAATGAGCAAGGGAATGTTGGTGCTGGATATGGGAATGTTGGAGCTAGATATGGGAATGCTGGTGCTGGATATGGCAATGCTGGTGGTAGTGGTGGATATATGGGTAATCAGAATCGTGGAAGGAACATGGCTCAGGGTCAAGTAAAGCCCATTAAATGTTACAATTGTGGTGGAGAAGGACACATCGCAAGAAATTGCACTCTTCCAAAACGTCCACAAAATGTAGAGTACTTCAGGGACAAGATGCTGCTGGTCCAAGCTCAAGACAGTGGAGCAATGTTGAATGAGGAAGAATTGCTATTTCTTGCTGAGGGAAATGCCAGAACTTATGATGCTGATGTGGATGAACAGCCAGTGCAGGGTATGGGTCAGAAGAATCCCAATGCATTTCAAGTAGCAGACTGTGATGCATTTGATTAAGATGTTGATGATGAACCAACTGCCCAGACCATCTTCATGGCTAATATCTCACCAATGGTAACTCCAAGGGCTTCTTCACCCAAACGGGCCACTCCCTCCAGGGAATCAATCATATCTGAGGTATTAAAAATATACGATGATGTTGATGTGCAAAAGATACACGACAAAGTACAATGAACTAAAATTATTGAATCAGATATTGAAAATATGGGTAATAGGAATGTTGTCCCATATGATCAATATGTGAAACAAAATGAAAGTGAAATTGTACCAAGTAATGCATCTTCTGCAGTAAATGATAACTATGCTCTTGATGAATTCACTACATGTGCCCCTGATGATTCTATAATTTCTGAACTAAATGCCTATAAGGAACAAGTTGCCATTTATGAACAACGTGCTAAGTTCGAATTGACCACCCGTGAGCAGGAGATGGATAACCAAATACGTATAGTTATTAGAAAAAGTAATTTTAGATAAGAAATGTTAAAACAAGAGTTAAACTCCTTACAAGAAAAGCTTACAAAAACTGTTAAGAAAAAGCAAGAACTTCAAGAAAATGTTAAAGTGCTTAAACAAGAATTTAATGCTAAGGAATCAAAACTTTTGAATGACTTTTCCAATCTAAAAACGTTGAAAAACAAACTTGAAAACAAACTGTACGTACAAGGGAACACCATTCAGACTGCTCACATGATCACTAAGCACAGAGTCTTAAGCGATAAGCATAGTATTCCCCTTGTAGTGGAGCCAAATCTCGAGTACTGTAAAAAGGCTAAAGCTTACCATAAGATTGTATATGATGGTAATGAGATCCACAAGCCTAGGCAAACACCATCATGTATTGGAAGCACGGAAGAGGATAGAAAATTAGAAGATGCCTCTAGGAAGAAAATGGATAAGAAGTTAAAACATCCTCAGTGTGAAAAGCAAAACATAACGGTCAAACCCCATGATTACACTAAAGAAAATTGGATTTCCCTGAACAAGTTTAAGCCTCAAACTCAATTAACCCCAGAACAAGTTTTTTGGAAAAAAGACATTGATAAGCAAAAAGCAAATGTACTTGTTGAAACAAACACTCCCCTTAGGAAAGTGCGTCCAGCTACTGTGTATCCTCCGAATGCACCAATGCATTTAGTTTCTAGAACTCTTCCCACTAAGAGCAAGACCTTAATCAGCCTGTATGTTGTTTATCAACTAATCGTTGATTTTGAGAAGACATGTAAGAAGAGAATCACACCTACAGGGAAAACTGAAGGGGAAAGAGGTTTTGAGCAAACTAAAGAATGCTATTTAACTGAGGTCATGCCTTTCTTTAAACAATTAAAAAATCAATTTGAGAGTCTTCAAAAGGGGATAGACTCAGAGATTAAAGAAATGGAAAAGGAATTTGATGAAATGATAGTTGAGGTCAATAATTATGAACGTGAACTCAAATATAATGAAATTGAAAGGAAGAATCTGCATATCTTAAATGAGAACTTGATATCGAGTTGTATGGCTCAAGATGTGTTTTATACTGTTACTAAGTATTCTATTACTGCTTCTCAATTTCATGAACTATCCGTTGCTTTGAAAGTTTGCCATGATCGTGTCATTGAGCTTGAAAACAAAAACTCAAAACTGAATGAGAAAATAGACCAGGATGATCACGATAACTTGGTAAAACACTTTTCTAAGCTGGACGTTAAACATTTTGATTTGCAACTAAAATATCAACATCTCAAAGAAAATGTTAAAACCTCAAACATCAATATATCCTTGGATGTTCCAGAGTTTGACGCAGTTTTTGAAATAAACAAACGTGACGAACATATTCGAGCTCACTGTAACACGATCAGAAAGTTGAAAACCCAAATTTCATAATTAAAGGGTGAAAAGAACAATGTGACTGGCTCCCAAATGCCTCATCGTTTAGATTCTCAATTTTCTCAAAACTTTCATCTTCAAAACATCATTAACTTATTACAACAAGAAAATGAGAGTTTTCTAGAAGAAAATGAAAAGGTCAAACGACACTTCAAAGAGTTATACGATTCAATGAAAGTCACTCGTGACAAGAACAATGAAAAAATAACTTCATTACAAAAAGAAATTGAGAATCTGAAGAGTCAGGTAAAAGGGAAAATGCCACTTGTCTTTAATGAGAATGTTGCATCAAAGGCATCTGTAGATTCTAAGTATACTGTGACTGTTAAATACATTCCTCCTCATCTTAGAAATAACGAACTTGTGTTTCAGGACCATTTCTGTCACCTTAAGGATAATCTAGAATGTCTTCGTGAGATTGTAGAAGAGGATCGCATAAATAAGCCACTTGATAGTGAAATTAGGTATGCATGCTTATATGCCAAACGATCTCAGGAGCTGTTAGAATGTTTAAGAGCAACATGCCCTAAGTCCTTATGTGAGAAAGATAAAGTTGTGATGCCCTGTTCTATGCCTAGTGCTAAGTATGCAGCCCATTTTATGCCTTATTCTATGCCGAAAGTCAAGCATGTGAGCTTTGATGTGCCTATAAGTACTTCAGATCCCAGCACTTCTAGATCAGGAATGCAAAAAGTAGCTAAACCAACTAATGTTCCCATAATTCCCTCTACAGGAGTAATCAGTGGTACAAAAGCAAGCGGGTCAAAGCCTCCAGGCAATACAAACCAAGATAGGACCTCGCAAGCTAAGAGTGATCAATGGAGGAAAGTAGAAGACCACCCTAGGAACTTTAAGTTTTAATTAAATAAAACGAATCATGTTGATTCTAGTATTAGCTATAAGCGTACTGTAATTAATTCGAATTCTGCTACTATTTGCAAAACATGTAATGAATGCTTGATTTCTGGTATTAATCATGAATGTGTTGTGAATGAGTTGAGTAATATTGCAAAATCTCATGTTAAAATGGTTAACACTAGCAAACAAGATAAAAAGATCAGAAGACCATGGAGGAAGAGGGCTAGAAAACATTGGAAACCAACAGGAGGAAAATTTAGTAATGTAGGTTATCATTGGATACCTACTGGCCGTAAATTCAATCCTAATGAGTTGGGCCCTAAATTATCTAGATCAATGCCCATTAGGAAATGGATGCCCACTGGTAGAACTATACCTTTAAGAAGTGAACATACTTTGAATAGATCTACTGTTTCTACTAGCCCGACATCTACCTCTAATGATTTTATTGACTCTGTTTCTGATGTGGATGTTCCCATCTCGTTTTCTAACCAAGTGGAACCCATTCTTTCATGGGGATCCAAATTGTCCAGTTATCCATTCTTGTCTGTGTTTAACTGCAGGTCGTTCAAATCGTTCTGTGGTACCTGGACTCAGGCTGTTCCAAGCATATGACTGGAGATCGCTCGCGGCTCATGAACTTCGTGAGTAAATGTATCGGGACTGTTAGATTCAGGAACGACCATTTTGGGGAAATTATGGGTTATGAAGATTATGTGGTTGGTGATAGTGTAATTTCCCGGGTATACTATGTTGAAGGTCTTGGTCATAATTTGTTTTTTGTCGGTCAATTCTATGATTCTGATTTAGAAGTGGCTTTTTGAAAACATACTTGTTTCGTTAGAGAACTTGATGGTGTGGAACTTTTAAGAGGAACATGAGGGACAAACTTATACACCATCTATATCGAAGATATGATGAAGTCTTCTCCAATCTGCTTGTTGTCAAAGGCTTCGAAAATAAAGTCATGGTTATGAGATCGTCGTCTCAATCACTTGAACTTCGGCACCATTAATGATCTTTCCAGAAATGACCTAGTAAGAGGCTTACCCAGATTAAAGTATGAAAAAGATCATCTTTGTTCAGCATGCCAATTGGGAAAAAGCAGGAAATATGCCCACAAACCCAAACCCGCAAACTCAATTATGGAAGTTCTTCATACACTTCACATGGATTTGTGCGGACCTATGAGAGTGCATACGATAAATAGGAAGAAATATGTATTAGTCGTTGTTGATGACTTCTCTCGATTTACTTGGGTTAAGTTTTTGAGGACAAAGGATGAAACTCCAGATGTCATCATCAAACTTATCAAACAGCTGCAGGTTCGACTTAACAAGACTGTTAGAATTATTCGAACAGACAATGGCACTGAGTTTGTTAACAAAGACCTAAGTCAATTTTATGAAAGCATTGGAATCAGTCATCAAAGAAGTGTTTCACGTATGCCTCAACAGAATGGTGTAGTTGAAAGACGAAATCGGACCCTTGTTGAAGCTGCAAGAACAATGCTAATTTACTCAAAGATTCCAATTTTCTTTGGGCTGAAGCCATTGCCACTGCTTGCTACACCCAAAATCGTTCCCTCATACACACCAGTCATGGAAAAACTCCATACGAACTTGTCCATAAATGAAAACCTGATCTCTCCTACCTTCGTGTATTCGGTGCTTTGTGCTATCTAACGAATGACGGTCAAGATTTAGGAAAATTAGGAGCTAAGGCGGACATTGGAGTTTTTGTGGGTTATGCACCAAACAAGAAGGGTTACCGAATCTACAACAAAAGAACTCGAGATATCATGGAAACTATTCACGTCACGTTCGATGAGCTGTCTAGGCAACTGGCTCTAGGACAATCAAGTTCTGGACCCGCATCTCAACATTTGATAAGTAATCCCATTAGTTCTTCTCTTGTACAAAATCCCTCTCCAGCAATTCCATATGTACCCCCTTCGGAAGATGATTTGAATAATTTGTTTGATCCAATGTTTGATGAACACTATGAGCCTATTGCTAATGATCAGTCAAATCCATCAATAGAGGCTGCCCCTAACCCAGTCAACGTAGATAACCCTTCAGTTTCTATGTCATTGAGTCATGAAGCACCTACTGCATATCATTCATCCTCATCATCAAATCCTCAATCATCGAGTGTACATCATGGAAATGTTTCTGGCACCTATGATGGAGATAACCCCTTTGCTACTCCCGAAGATGCTCCATTTGAGAACATATTTGCTCCTGAACCAACTTTAGAACCATCTTCATCAGGAGATCCAAACTCTGCTACTTCAGTTCCTCAACAACAACCACACGAACACCTTAGAAAATGGACACATGACCATCCATTGGACAACATCATTGGAAACCCTTCTCATCCAGTATCCCCTCATAAACAACTTGCAATTGATGCCTTGTGGTGCTTCTTCAACTCAGTACTATCTAAGGTCGAACCAAAGGACGTTAAAACTGCCATGACTGAAGACAGTTGGTTCAATACCATGCAAGAAGAGATTCATGAGTTCGATCGACTAGATGTATGGGAATTAGTACCTGCTCCTGACTGTGCTATGATCATTTCTCTAAAATGGATTTTCAAAGTAAAACTTGATGAGCATGGTGATGTGCTAAAGAACAAGGCTCGATTGGTTGCAAAAGGATACCGTCAAGAGGAGGGTATTGACTTTGAAGAATCATTTGATCCAGTTACACATATCGGGGAATCAGAATCTTCCTGGCTAACACTGCCAGTAAGTCTATCAGATGGATGTAAAAACTGCTTTTCTTAATGGAGATCTAAAAGAAGTAGTATACGTCAGCCAACCTGAAGTTTTTGTGAATCCAGAGGATCCTACTCATGTATATCGCTTGAAGAAGGCCCTTTATGGCTTGAAGCAAGCTCCAAGGGCATGGTACGAAACGCTATCGAAGTTTCTTGTATCTAATGGATTCAGCAAAGGAGCAGTTGATCCGACATTGTTCACCAGAAAGTCAGGCAAACACTTAATTCATGTTCAAATCTATGTTGATGATATTATTTTTGCCTCGACTGACCCCAATGAATGTGACCATTTTTCTAAGGAGATGGGCTCCAAATTTCAAATGTCAATAATGGGACAAATGTCATTTTTCTAGGGATTACAAATTTCACAAAGTCCCGGAGGCATTTTTATCAATCAATCTAAATATGCTAATGAAATCTTAAAGAAATTTGGATTTGATTCTTTTGACCCTGTTGACACTCCCATGGTGGAGTGTACTAAACTGGATGAGGACCACTCAGGGATCATGGTTGACCATACTAAATATCGTAGTATGATTGGGTCCCTGATGTACCTTACTGCCAGTAGACCAGACATTCTGTTCGTTGTATGCATGTGTGCTAGATACCAGGCTAAGCCTACCAAAAAGCACCTCGAATCAGTTAAACGGGTCTTTCGGTATCTCCAAGGAACCATCAACATGGGACTTTGGTACCCGAAGGACACCGGTATGTCACTAACAGCCTATGCAGATGTTTACCATGCAGGGTGTCAAGATACACGTCGAAGCACATCAGGAGGTGCTCAGTTTTTGGGTGATAAGCTTGTGAGCTGGTCTTCAAAGAAACAATGAGTACCTCTATATCCTCTACAGAGGCAGAATACATAGCTATGTCATCTTGTTGTGCTCAAATCCTATGGATGATATCCCAATTATCTGACTATGGCTTTGAATTCAAGAAAATCCCTCTGTACTGTGATAACAAGAGTGCCATTGCTCTCTCATGCAACAATGTTCAACATTCAAGAGCAAAGCATATCGACATTCGACATCATTTCATCAGAGAACAAGTGGAGAACGGTGTGGTGGAACTATATTTTGTGAAGACTGAATATCAGTTAGCAGACATCTTCACCAAAGCTCTTCCTAGAGAACGTTTTGAGTTTATCCTTCTACGACTTGGTCTAAAGAGTCTACAACCGGAAACACTCAAACGACTTCAAGAGGAAGATGAGGAGTAAAAGTTTTTTCTCCATCCATCTCTTGTAAATATTTAATCAAAAAAAAAAATATACATATATATATTATAAAACCCACAAAAAGAAAATAGAAAAATATAAAATTTCAAAAATCCATAAAAAATCCGAAAATCTTTGAAAAAGCTCAAAAATATTATTTTTCCCATCTTTTTATATTCTTCGATAACATCTACAGTCTTTGATTTGTCACTCTAAGAATGACATGGGTATTTAGATGAAGTTCGATTGTACATAAACTTAAAAAATAAAAAAAAATAAAAATAAAAAAATGAGATGGAGAAAAATAGTGGTTTATTGTCATTTCAGGCAATAACCCGGTTTTAAAAGAAAGAACAGAGCCATGCTTTATCTTACTTTTCAAATCTCATGCTCTGATTCTAAAAATAAATGTTTGTCACCAAAAAGACAAATGTTTCCTTCACAAATATTTTTCCTTCTATAAATTATTCTGAAAAATATTTGTCATCTAATGAAAACTAAATAGCTTTAAAAAATAACTCGGACTCAATTTTTGAAAATCATCTGGACTTGTCATTTTTCAAAATCTCTATCTCTCAATCAACAACTTATGTCATTGATTGAGGGGGGGAATGATTTCAATTAAATCAAAAAGGTTATTTGTCAAACAATTGCAATGTCTTATACAATTGGTTCAGACCTTGGCTAATGTTATGTTAAGGGGGAGCATCTGTATTAAACCAAAAAGGATTTAAAGTGCAGGTTCTCCCTAAATGTGCAAAATACTTTTGAATCTCGATGCACATATTGAGGGGGAGCAACTTTTTGAAAAACTACATCCTTTCCCAAAATTATCTTTAACAAAGTATTTAAAATACTAATTTTAATCGGGAAAGCGATGTCAATATTTTTAGAAAATGTTGATCAAAGAAGTGAATTCTTCCTCTTGCCTCAATGTGCCAAAGCAATATCAAACATACGATGCACATGTTGAGGGGGAACCTTTTCTGAAATATCAAAAACAATTCAGGTACAAAATGCTTTGATCATAGATCACAAGTACCTGGATTGATTATTAAAATGGTTTTTCAATTGGTTTCAATGGCAGAAGAACAATACCAAAAAGAACGACCAAATTCATTTTATGTATGGAGATATAAGGATGGTTAGGTTAGGTATTCGTTCCCACGATCCCGCCAGAGCCGGAGGGATCTACCCAGGGACAATCCACTAGATAGTGTAGAAGTCCTTAGGTATGATGATAAAAGGAGAAAAGTGAGAAATGGGAAGAGTGCGGACTGAGATAGAGCTAGAACTGGAATAAACCCAACAAGGTTCTAGTTATGAAGTCTAAAGATATTGATCTTTGGTACATCATTGTTGAAGGCTATTTTGAAGCCACTGCAAAAGATGAAAATGGAATTTTAGTTAACATACCTCATGATAAACTCACCGATGAAATTAAGAAAAAGCTTTCCAAAAATAGTGAAGCTAAAATGGTTTTATATAATGCTTTACCCAAAAAGGAATTCGAAAGAATCTCCATGCATAAAACCACTAAAGAAATTTGGAATTCTTTAGTTGTAACTCATCAAGGTTATCAACAAGTGAAAAAAAATAAAATAGATTTATTTGTTCAATAATATGAACAATTTTCAATATCGGATGAGGAAACTATATATCATTCTTTTTCTAACTTTAATACTATAATTACATCTTTACAAGCACTTGATGAATCTTTCTCTAGCCGTAACCATGTTAGGAAATATCTAAGGGCACTCCCATCCAAGTGGAGATCTAAGGTGACGGCAATCGAAGAATCAAAAGATTTGACAATCCTCACCCTTGATGAACTCATAGGCAACTTAAAGGTCTATGAGCTTGTCCTCGCTAAAGATTCCGAAGCCTCAAAAGTAAAAGAGAAGCACAAATCTCTTGCCCTTAAAGCCAAGAAGGTCTCAAGCGATGAAGAGGACTCCTCTTCGGATAGTAATGACGAGGATTATGCCATGGCGGTAAGGGACTTCAAAAAGTTCTTTATAAGGAAGGGAAGATACGTCAAACAACCATATGACGACAAAAAAGGATTCCGGAAATGCAAAGCGGATGAGAAGCCAAGGGATGATCGCGCTTCCTTTAAATATGGGGACCCAAACCACTTTATTAGTAAGTGTCCCAAAAGCGATGATCAAAAGGCATTTGTGAGCGGTTCACGGGGAATGAGCGAGGAGGAGGATGAAGAAATTTGTCTCATGGCAAATGACGAGGTGTGCTTAAAGGTCGACCTCGATCCGGATGAGTGGATCAAGGATAGCGGGTGCACGAGGCACATGACCAGCAATAAAGATTTATTGTCCACATATGAATCCTTCAATGGAGGAAATGTGGTATTTGGAAGTAGCAAAAGCAAAATCATCGGTAAAGGTACGATTTCTAACAAATCTCTAACAATTAACGATGTGTGTCACGTAGAAAACCTCAACTTTAACCTCTTAAGTATAGGACAAATATGTGATTAAAAGTGCAATGTACTTTTTAACGAAACCGATAGTAAGATATTAAAAACTGTATCACCATAGGTAGAGGAATTAGGAAACATGGAGTCTATGTCATTAAAATTGGTAATGAACCTAAAGACAAACTTTTTCTTACTTCTATGGATGATACTTCGACCTTATGGCATCGAAGATTGGGTCATGCCAATATGCGACTTCTTCAATCGCTATCATCCAAAGATCTAGTAAGAGATCTACCTAAATTAAAATATGAACATTACTTTTGTGATGCTTGTAACGTAGGAAAACAAGTCCATTCTAGTCACAAAGTTAAAAACATGGTGTCTACAACTAAGTGTCTAGAGTTACTACACATGGATTTATTTGGTCCATCCGCTATCCAAAGTTATGGAGGCAACTACTACACTTTGGTTATAGTGGATGATTACTCTAGGTACACATGGACTAAATTTTTAAAGAACCAAACTGAAACGTTCAATTTCTTTGAAATATTAAGGAAGAAAATCCAAAGACAACTAGGAAGTCTTATAGTGTCTATTAGAACGGATCATGGTAGGGAATTCGATAATGAAGTGCAATTTTGAGCCTTTTGTGACGCTAATGGTATTACTCACAACTTCTCGGCTCCTCGCACTCCACAATCGAATAGGGTAGTTGAAAGAAAGAATAGAACCCTACAAGAAATGAGTCGCACCATGCTAAATGAGCAATCCATACCTAAAAAGTTTTGGTGCAATGTCGTTGATACCTCAACGTACATACTTAATAGAGTCTTAATTAGACCATTTTTAGGTAAAACTCCATACGAGTTACTTCGAGGCAAAAAGCCTACGTTAGATCACTTTAGAGTCTTTGGTAGCAAATGTTTTCTACTTAACACTAAATATTACCTTAAAAAATTTGATCCTAAATCAACCGAAGGTATCTTTTTAGGTTACTCTCCTAATAGCAAAGCTTACGTCATATTTAATAAAGAAACAATGAAGGTTGAAGAGTCATTAAACGTAAAATTTGATGAAAATCCACCCAAACCTACTCCACCTCTTGTCGATGAGTAGATTGTCGAAAGTGAAGCTATTGTAATAAAGAAAAAGACAAACAAAGAAGAAGAACCTTTAAGTGATGAAATTATAAATATTAAAGAGTCCAAAGATCACCCCGTAGATAAGGTCATAGGAAAGCTAAACGAAAGAACCTTAAGGTCTCAAGTTCAAAACCAAAGTAGCTTGTTTTGTTTTGTCTCAACCATAGAACCTAAGAATACACAAGAAGCCATAAAAGATGAAAGTTAGGTAATGGCTATGGAAGAAGAGATAAATCAATTTGTTTCTAACGATATTTGGACACTCGTCCCTCCACCTAGTAATCAAACCATAATAGGAACCAAATGGGTATATAAAAACAAGTTAGATGCAAACGGTATAGTGTCTAGAAACAAAGCTAGACTCGTTGCCCAAGGGTATAATCAACAAGAAGCAACAGACTTTGATGAGACCTATGCCCCCGTGGCTAGATTAGTTGTGCTAATGATCTTAAGCTTTATCAAATGGATGTCAAAAGTGCTTTTCTAAATGGTTTTATTAATGAAGAAGTATATGTAGCTCAACCTCCGGGCTTCATCGATTTTGAAAAACCTAAACATGTGTATAAGTTAAAGAAAGCCCTTTACGGTCTTAAACAAGCTCCAAAAGCTTGGTATGATAAACTCAAGTCATTCTTAATCAAACACAACTACACCATGGGGTTAGTTGATAACACATCTTTTACTAAGAAAAGAGAGTCACATATAATCATTGTTCAAATATATGTAGATGATATTATATTCGGATCTACTTGTCAAGACATGTGTGATGATTTCTCTAAAATCATGCATGACGAGTTCGAGATGAGTATGATGGGAGAATTTAGTTTCTTTCTTGGTCTACAAATCAAACAAGTAGAAGATGGTATCTTCTTTAATCAATCTAAATACATAAAGGAAATGTTAAAGAAATTCGGTCTAGAAGAGTCAAAACCCATTAGGACACCAATGTCATCCGACACTAAACTCACAAAAGATGAAGACGGTGAATCCGTTGATAACACAAAATATCATGGCATGATTGGTAGTCTCCTCTACCTCACGGCTACTCGGCCGGATATCATGTTTAGTGTTTTTCTATGTGCTAGGCTTCAAGAAGATCCTAAAACATCACATCTAGAAGCCGTCAAAAGGATATTTAGATACATTAAGGGTACGACTCAATTAGGATTGTGGTATCCTAAGGGTACGGGGGTAGAAACAATTGTATATGCAGATTCTGACCATGCAGGTGATTATGTTGACCGAAAAAGTACAAGTGGGGTATGTACTTTTATGGGATGTTGTTTAACATCTTGGTTCTCAAAGAAACAAACGGCATTGGCCATATCAACAACCGAAGCCAAATATGTCTCCGCCGGCAAAGAATGCCAACAAGCACTATGGATGAAACAAGCGTTAGTTGACTACGACATTCATCTAAGTGACATAGCCATTCTATGTGACAACAAAGGTGCCATCGACTTTAACAAGAATCCGGTATTGCATTCTACACCAAGCATATAGAGATTCGTCATCACTTCTTAAGAAACAATGTTCAAAAGGGGAACATCTCTATTGAGAAGGTAGCGTCCGAAGACAACATAGCCGATGTCCTCACCAAACTGTTGAAGCGGGAACAATTCAACCTACTTCATCTTGGTCTTGGTCTCGTGGAATAATCGTCATAATTAGATTTTAAACTCTACAAGGTATGAAAACACTAGCCTTCTTCTTTCTGAGTCTAGGATCTCTATTTCACGCACAACTCACAAAGCAATACGGGAATTTTCAAAACCCAAGATAAGTTTTTACTTATAACTCGTACTTTCATAGTCTTCTCTTATTTTTCAAGACAAGTACCTCTTGCAAACACGTAATTGCATACCTATTTTTTAATAAACGTTTTATTCACACAAAGAAATCTCTTTTCAAAGCATTTTCTAAAAGGATACCTCTTCCCGTATCACTTTCATGAAAGCCATTTCTCACGTCTAGGACAAATCTATTTTTTATTATTAATACAAAGTAAAAACCCGTTTTCATTGCATCTCATGTCTTTTGAATGCTAAAGAGGACACATAACTAATATGTGTTTTCGGGTACATTCATTTAAGCAACAATGAATTAGGAGCACTTGGGTTATCTCACATAATAATGTGCTTTTTCACTTCTAGTTTATTTTTCTTTTCTTTTTAGGAGTCTAGATAACCTCAACTCCAAATGGCTTGCACATAGGCACACACTAGGCACAAATGTTTCCATAAGGAAAAATTTTGAGCTGCCTGAATCACCAGTATCACGGATCTCAGCCTTAATGCTGGACGGATCCCTCAAGGGAAGGATCCGTGAGACATAAGCTAATTTTATCTTCTATTTTTCTCACTTTAGAAGAAAACTTCAATATTTTCATCATTTCTTTTATTTTTTTTGGAGTATGCTATTTAATGCTTGTGTTCTCATGATCACATGCCTTAAATTCATATATAATCATTAGATTTTAATCCACATTTTGGGTCAAGCATTCATTACAATGCATCATTTTTCTATAAATGGGATTCCCAAAATGCTTGCATATTCGTCACTCTCAACCTCACAAACAAACATCATCATTTCACCTAAAAGATCTTCGAACATAGATGAATCACCTAGTGCAAACAACCCCTTTCAAGAAATCCAAAACTTTGTCCTCCCACCTTCCAAAGTACCACCACCCAAATCTAGAAAAACCGCACGGATTAGCATCCGACCTTGTTGCTTAGCAAATCCATCATCAAATGGTTCATCACCAACCACTCATTCACCACAATATGCTTCCATTATATCACCTACTTCATCACCAACAAGTACACCAACTTCATCACCCATCAAATCACCACCTAAGGTCACTCTTTTGGAACTCCTTAAGACTCCAACAAGATCTCAACAAACAAAGCAAAAAGAACTAGTCTTTTTGACACCTCCCACTTCTCCAAACACAATTTTCAAAGACCTTGAAACCTCACCACCTTTAGCTCCCATTATGTTACAAGAACATCTAGGTTCTTTTCCACCACCACTTCCAATCATTTCGAACTTTAATCCGTATTTTCCAACTTATCCACCACAACTTCCGCATCTAACAAATCAAAGTCACCCAGAAAACTTCCGCACTCATTACCCACATCACTTACATTGTGAACATTGCAAATCCACTAGGGATATTGCAATATAGATCAGGGAAGAAATGCGAGTCATACTTATGCAAGCATGGAAGGAATCATTTTTATTACTTTTAGTATTTTCCTTTTGAGTCATTTTTTAAGAACAAGTCTTGTTCTTACTTTTACATGCTTATATGTGGCATAAATACCACTACATTTTGTTGTTTTATTACAAGGCCTTGTTTACATACCTTGGATCCCAATCTTGATTCTCGTCAATCACAAGATTATTTATGCATGTTACTACTAACCTTTTTCTTTGTAGGATTTTTTTTTCACTTGACGCCCCATTCTAGGGGGGAGCTACCGTCAAGGGGGAGTTAGCGATACGTGGACTATTTTTTGACATTTTATTTCTTCGTTGGGGTAACTTTTTGTTTCGACAAAAAGGAGGAGAAGAAGTAAAACTTAGGCTTTCAAAACATACATCTAATCTTAAGTTTTACTCAACGTAATATTATGTTTTGTCATCAACAAAAAGGGGGAGATTGTTAATACAAATAAACCGTAAAAACGTTATTAATATTTAGTGATCTCTTTGTGTTTTTTTGATAACAAATATAATGTTATCATAAGTAAAATTATAAGGATACATATTATTTTTGTAAAGAATTTACATATAGTCATTTAATATAAATTGTTGTAATAAATCATTTGTTGTAATAGTTTATTAGGATGGGTAAAAACCACAACCCATTGAGCATATCCATAACCCATGGTATTAACTCCATTTGACTAGATGCATTGCATCTAATGAAATACCCATGGACCAACCCATAACCCATGACCCATAACCTATAACCAAAAAACCCATGGGCAAAGAGGAGCGTCCCACGGATCACTGGAGTTACACTAGAAGGATCCCTTAAGGGAGGGATCCGTGCAACAATGGCAAGTTATTGCCTATAAATAGAGAGCCATTTCTTCATTTCTCTTCACCCCTCTTCTTACTAACTCTCTCATATATTCTTACACTCTTCAAACAAAAGATCACTTGATCTAGAGAGTTCTTCTTTCTTCTATTGTGATTCTCATATAGGTCCTTCTCTAAGGCGAAATCACGAGCTTTTCTACAAGTCATCCAAGCAAGGGGTCCTTGATTGATTTGTTCCTCCACAAGATTTCTGTAGCAAAGATCTTGTACTTGATATTTCACATATTTGTTGTGTAATAGTCGTGTTGGTTTGGTCCTCCATGTTATGGACTCTGTATTTAGCTTTGTACGGGAAAAAGGTGTAAGCAACGTTGTGAAGGCTTTTCCGCCAAGTTGAAGGAGTTTGTTGACATAGTGCTTGAACTCTCGAGTAGGTGACTCGGGAAGTGGAGTAAGGCAAGGAAGGTGTCCTTGTAGCCGAACCACTATAAATAGGTTGTGTAATTTCTATCCCTTACTTTACTTTCTTTACTTGCATTACTTTTAGATCTATACATTATCTTCATCCATACGATTTCACATAACATCGAATCTAAAGTTTTAAAAAACTAACTTAAAATCGGCAAAACTATTCAACCCCCCCTTCTAGTTTATCACTGAGCATAAAGATACTACTAAAACTTAATCATGAAAAAAAATGATCTTATTAATTTATCAAAAAAAAATTATTTGTAGTTTATTTAAAGATCATACCTTTGCTAAATATTCTTTTTAAGGAAAGAAGTATTTAGAGAGAAATTCTTCATGATCTTCTTAGGATGCCCAAATCCAAGTATGGAGAATTCTCAACAAGGAAAATATTAGAACGATCTATCATTGTCCAACATTATAAAATACGATGATTTTAAAACGTGACCTTTTGTTTTTAAGGATGTTCCTTCCTTGTAGTTTTCAAACATACATAGACCGTGTTAAGTTTTTAAAAGTACAATATACTCTTAAGAAACTTGATAACGAAGCTCTGATACTAATTGTGGAAAACTAGAAGAGGGGGTTGAATAGTTTTACCAATTTAAACTACGTTTTAATATATTTAGATTGACTTATGTCAATCTATTTGGATGTCTATGTTGGACATTGATAGATAGATATGTAAATGTGTAATGGAAATATAAAGAGTAAGAAACACATAACCACGACATGAGTGTTTATAGTGTTTCGGCTACAAGGACACCTTCCTTGCCCTAATCTACTCCCCGAGTCACCTACTCGAGAGTTCGTAATCACTACAGGATACCAACTCCTTATGGCGGAGAAGCCTTCACAACGTCGCCTACTCTTTTTCCAATACAAGGTTAGACACCGGGTTCTTCCACAAGGTAGAACCACACCTATCACAACGTCGCCTACACTTTATCCGGTACAAGGCTAGATACCGAGTTCCATTACAAAAGAGGAACTACTACCCAACACTACACAACACCTATCCCAAAAGGAGACTCAATCCTTATTACAACATCATCAAGGATATCAATATCCTTGGATACAACCTACCTCTATTTGTACATCGATACACCTTATCGATTGTACACCTTTGGCATCCTTCACTAATCCCTTTGACTTGACCCTCTTGGCATTTTTTACTAATGCCTTTGACATGGACGTTCGACACCTTTCACTAATGCCTTCGTCTTGACTCTTTTGGCATCCTTGACTAATGTCTTTGACACGGACGTTCGACACCTTTCACTAATGCCTTCGTCTTGACTCTTTTGGCATCCTGCACTAATGCCTTTTACACAACACTTCTAGGGAGGAAGAAAGAACTATCAACAAGAGAACCTCAGTAGTCTTGATGATGACGAAGCATGGCAACTCATGGACTTGAGCTTGCTCGACTTCAAGAGGTGGTAATCTCGCCTTTAAGAGGAACCTAGAGAATCACACAAACTACATAGAGAGATCCTTTGGATCTGAGGTTAGAAAGTTTACAATACTAGATGAAATTATCTGTAGGAGTGGTGACCCAAAATGAAGAAATGGCTCACTATTTATAGAGGAAAATAAGCTACTGTTCCATAGATCCCACGGATCCTTTACTTGAGGGATCCGTCCAGTGTAAACTTGGGGAACCGTGAGACGCTCCTCTTTGCCCATGGGTTTTGTGTTATGGGTCATGGGTTATGGGTCATGGGTCTTAGACTTTGGACCATGGGTATCCAAGTAGATACAATGTATCTAGCATGTGCAATGCATCTAGTCCATGGTTCATGGGTTAAATCCATGGGTCATGGATAATACCCATTCATGACTTATACATGATGTCATGCAATGGGTTATGGGTTATGCTCCATGGGTATGGGTCATGAACTTTGGGTTATACCCAACTATATTCAATGTATTTGGTCAATGGGTAAAATACTTAAACTTCTACCCATTATATTACCCATTATAATACATACTAATTATGTATATATCTACCCAATAAGTAAACACTACTTGTTGTACATATGTATTACTAAATCATAAAATCACTATTACTTGTTTAGTGTTTTGTGTGAAAACATAAGTGTGTTAGTAAACTAAACATTTACGTATTTTATTTGTTTCGTTAAAATGATTTTATGTTTGTTATCGACAAAACATTAGAAGATCGTAAAATATAAATAAACGTTTTTACGGCTTATTTGTATTAACAAACCTACTGCAACTCCCTTAGCTTCTTCATGATCCTAGACTTCTCCAATACCCGACGTCCACTTACCTGACGCCTTTCAATTAGAAATCTGATTTCATTCAAATCTTCTTGTTGGGACAACTTGAGATGTTCCAATGGTTCAGTTAGGACACTGTTGTTTCCAAACTGCTCAAACTCCTTTATTGTACTATCCCTGTACTTAACACGAGCTTGCAGTTCTTCAATCATCTTACCGTAATCTTTTTCATCAGATCTGTTGGCCAACCTCTCCCTATCGAAAAGAACATGGAGCACCTTACTCATTCTTCGTGAGCGAGCCTCCTCAGCAAGTTGATCATAGATAGGAAACCTAGATGACATTGTTTTACAGAGAGAGAGAAGAAGGACGATTTGTTTCTAACTTATGATGCAGTAAAAAAAGATTTCTATTATACAACATTATCCGACCCAATATAAAATTTATTTTTTAGGCCCAATAAAATAAGCACTATCCGGCCAATAACTCGAAAGATTTTTACATACAAAAACTTTAACTATATAGTTACATATAAACTGATCATTTATATTTCTTTCCTAAATTTTTGCAACTTGCTTTGGAAGTCTTGTCAATCAAAATAACACTGCCATTTGTAATAAGAAAGGTTAGAAAAAAAATTGTTAATATCACTTTATAAATTTTAAAACCGCCATGCAGTTGTTAATATCACTTTGGTAGTCTTGTCAATCAAAATCAGACTGCCATTTATATCTTTTATTTCTTGATATAGTAGATTTTTATAAAAAATTACATCTTTGAAATGGGTGTATCATTTTTATTTAAACCAAATATGTGTGATGTTGTTGAAATAGTGATGCAGTTGATTTAAAACATTGATGCAGTAATCTAAAAGATACTGCATCAAGAAACAAAAAACAAATTAAATAATTGTTTTCGCTAAACAATGAGTTTTTTGTTTTTTTATTTCTTGATGCAAAATAATGCTAGATTAATGACACAACAAATTTTTATTGTTGATATAGAGATGGAGTTTATTTAAAATATTGATGCAGTAAAATAAAACCTACTGCATCACTATCTTAACTATTGATTTAGTCGTCTATGATGTTAAATTGGTTTAGACATATATTTTAATTCATATGCAATAGGTTTATTTTAGTTGTGTATGTGCTTAAGTTAGTTTTAGTCGTGTATGAGCTTAAGACATCGAAAAAAATTGCATATTTAAAATGGGTGTATCATTTTTATTCAAAACAAATTTTTGTGATGTTATTGATATAGAGATGCAGTTGATTTAAAACATTGATGCATTAAACTAAAACCTACTGCATCACTATATCAACAGTTGATTTACTCGTCTATGATATTAAGTTAGTTTAGACTTATATTTTAATTCATATGCAGTAGGTTTGATTTTAGTTGTGTATGTGCTTAAGTTAGTTTTAGTCGTGTATGAGCTTAAGTCATCGAAACACTGATATGTTTTTTGATGTAATTGTTTTCCAGAAAAATGACTACCCAATTCGTAATGGATTTGCTTCCAAATGAAGACATTGGAACACTAGTATGTTTTTTTATATATAAAAATTATATTTTAAAGTACTGATTTTGATCAATTGATCATTTTGCAGACACTTCCAGACTATTTCCATGACCATTGCTACAACAATAAAAATCATGTGTATCTGGTTAACAACAACAGGTTGAAAAGGAAAATTTTCCTTAGTCGACCAACATGTACAAATGAATGGGAGCTATCAGGTAATCGTTGGATGAAATTCTTACAAGAAAGCGGATATGAAAACATTAAAACTTTGCATTTCATAAAAGAATGAGCAGATACTTTTTATGTTACTGCTTATGAAGATGATGGAGGTGAAATTGAAGGCTTTGGACGTATACATACAAGAAATCGAATGGTGAGGTGCACACAACAAATATTGAATGAAGACTATAATGTATCACCGGTAATTTACTAGTTTAATGTTCATACTAATACATTTTAGTTAATGATTACACATGTGAATAATTTGTTAAATTATTTTCTAGTGGTTTCATGGAGATTTCATCGTAGAACTTCCTCAAAACAATGAGATTCAAATCGAGTGTAATGTATTTTCATTTCGGGTACTTGCACGCCGTGACCTCATTCTTGGTGGTCATGGTAGATATGGATATCAGTTTTATGGAGGTTGGAATGATGTGGTGCATCGAGCAGTGTTGATAGTTGGTGAACGTGTGGTGCTTACACGAAAGAATGCTAACATAATAGCATTTATGAATTTCGATAATGATGGTTTTGAAATTACACACAAGGATCATTTTCCAACACGCCTTGCATATCTACAAGGTCATGATGATAATGAGACTGGTAAGTTGTTGGTTTTTTACTTAGATATATTTGAACTTGGTTTTTTTCTTTAATGCTGAATTACGTTGTGCAGATGAAAGGTTGCTACATTCTTGTCACTCGAATGAACTTGGTCATGGTGCACACATCACTGAAGATACTACTTTTTACACAAGGATTTTTCCATATGTGTGACAAATCGTAATTTCAGGTCATTTCTCAAACTTTAAAAATTTTACAATTCATCTCAGGAATTTACTATTCACGAATTACTATTCATCGTTTTTCGTAAACTAGGTTTACGAGTATCAAATTCGCGTAACCGTAAGGGTTAAGCCGCGTATTCATGAAACATCATTGAAAACACTTCATATAGACTAGTCTGCATATCATCAGTAACATCATTTTCATATTAGTTCATGCATGGGTTTCCATAGTCCATTAATGTATATTTATTTATTAAATAAACGCTATCGCATGATCATTTATTTTTATTAATTGATCCGACACTTCCGAAAAATTGTCCTAATATAATTTTATACACATTTTAATGCTATAAAAACTATATTATTAGTTTACCCGATGTTTTGAATTTATTTAGTACATATATATATATATATATATATATATATATATATATATATATATATATATACATATATTTACGACGGTTTACGTGATTTCGATTCGATAATTATTTATTCACCCAATACTTGCGAGAAATGCATTTTTATAATTTTGTATGACTTCGATATATTTTATTTTGTTTCGTTAAAGTCTATTTCTAGCTAACTCTTTACCTAATGACTAAATATCCTATCCTAATTAACTAAATATCCAATTTATAAAATCATTTTATACAAAAAACTACACCAAATCCTACATCCTTATCGTAATTTCAGGTCATTTCTCAAACTTTGAAAATTTTACTATTCATCTCAGGAATTTACTATTCACATATTACTATTCATCATTTTTCGTAAACTAGGTTTACGAGTATCAAATTCACGTAACCGTAAGGGTTAAGCCGCGTATTCATGGAACATCATTGAAAACAATTCATATAGAGTAGTCTGCATATCATCAGTAACATCATTTTCATATTAGTCCATGTATGGGTTTGCATATTCCATTAACGTATATTTATTTATTAAATAAACGCTATCACATGATCATTTATTTTTATTAATTGATCCGACACTTCCGAAAAATTATCCTAATATATTTTTATACTAATTTTAATGCTAAAAAAATTATATTATTAGTTTACCCGATGTTTTGAATTTATTTAGTACATATATTGTTATATATATATATATATATATATATATATATATATATATATATATATATATATATATATATGAATGTATATATATTTACGACGGTTTACGTGATTTCGATTCGATAATTATTTATTCACCCAATACTTGTGAGAAATGCAATTTTATAATTTTTTATGACTTTGATATATTTTATTTTGTTTCGTTAAAGTCTATTTCTAGCTAACTCTTTACCTAATGACTAAATATCCTATCCTAATTAACTAAATATCTAACTTATAAAATCATTTTTTACTAAAAACTACACCAAATCCTACATCCTTATCATAATTTCAGGTCATTTCTCAAACTTTGAAAAGTTTACTATTCATCTAAGAAATTTACTATTCACATATTACTATTCATCGGTTTTCATAAACTAGGTTTACGAGTATCAAATTCGCGTAACCGTAAGGGTTAAGCCGCGTATTCATGGTACATCATTGAAAACAATTCATATAGACTAGTCTGCATATCATCAGTAACATCATTTTCATATTAGTTCATGCATGGGTTTGCATATTCCATTAGCGTATATTTATTTATTAAATAAACGCTATCACACGACCATTTATTTTTATTAATTGATCTGACACTTCCGAAAAATTGTCCCAATATATTTTTATACTCATTTTAATGCTATAAAAATTATATTATTAGTTTACCCAATGTTTTGAATTTATTTAGTACATATATTGTTATATATATATATAAACGCTATCACATGATCATTTATTTTTATTAATTGATCTGACACTTCCGAAAAATTGTCCTAATATATTTTTATACTCATTTTAATGCTATAAAAATTATATTATTAGTTTACCCGATGTTTTGAATTTATTTAGTACATATATTGTTATATATATATATATATATATATATATATACATATATATATATATATATATATATATATATATATATATATATATATATATATATGTATATATATTCACGATGGTTTACGTGATTTCGATTCGAGAATTATTTATTCACCCAATACTTGTGAGAAATGCATTTTTATAATTTTTTATGACTTTGATTTATTTTATTTTGTTTCGTTAAAGTCTATTTCTAGCTAACTCTTTACCTAATGACTAAATCTCCTATCCTAATTAACTAAATATCTAACTTATAAAATCATTTTTTACAAAAAACTACACCAAATCCTACATCCTTATCGTAATTTCAGGTCATTTCTCAAACTTTGAAAAGTGTACTATTCATCTAAGAAATTTACTATTCACATATTACTATTCATCGTTTTTTGTAAACTAGGTTTACGAGTATCAAATTCGCGTAACCGTAAGGGTTAAGCCGCGTATTCATGGTACATCATTGAAAACAATTCATATAGACTAGTATGCATATCATCAGTAACATCATTTTCATATTAGTTCATGCATGGGTTTGCATATTCCATTAACGTATATTTATTTATTAAATAAACGCTATCACACGATCATTTATTTTTATTAATTGATCTGACACTTCCGAAAAATTGTCCTAATATATTTTTATACTCATTTTAATGCTATAAAAATTATATTATTAGTTTACCCGATGTTTTGAATTTATTTAGTACATATATTGTTATATATATATATATATATATATATATATATATATATATATATATATATATATATATATATATATATATATATATATATATATATATATATATATATATATATATATATATATATATATATATATATATATATATATACATATATATATATATATATATATATATATATATATATGTATATATATTCACGATGGTTTACGTGATTTCGATTCGAGAATTATTTATTCACCCAATACTTGTGAGAAATGCATTTTTATAATTTTTTATGACTTTGATATATTTTATTTTGTTTCGTTAAAGTCTATTTCTAGCTAACTCTTTACCTAATGACTAAATATCCTATCCAAATTAACTAAATATCTAACTTATAAAATCATTTTTTACAAAAAACTACACCAAATCCTACATCCTTATCGTAATTTCAGGTCATTTCTCAAACTTTGAAAATTTCACTATTCATCTAAGAAATTTACTATTCACGTATTACTAATCATCGTTTTTCGTAAACTAGGTTTACGAGTATCAAATTCGCGTAACCGTAAGGGTTAAGCCACGTATTCATGGTACATCATTGAAAACAATTCATATAGACTAGTCTGCATATCATCAGTAACATCATTTTTATATTAGTTCATGCATGGGTTTGCATATTCCATTAACGTATATTTATTTATTAAATAAACGCTATCACACGATCATTTATTTTTATTAATTGATCCGACACTTCCGAAAAATTGTCCTAATATATTTTTATACTCATTTTAATGCTATAAAAATTATATTATTAGTTTACTCGATGTTTTGAATTTATTTAATACATATATTGTTATATATATATATATATATATATATATATATATATATATATATATTTATATTTATATGTATGTATATATATTTACGACGGTTTAAGTGATTTCTATTCGATAATTATTTATTCACCCAATACTTGTGAGAAATGCATTTTTATAATTTTTTATGACTTTGATATATTTTATTTTGTTTCGTTAAAGTCTATTTCTAGCTAACTCTTTACCTAATGACTAAATATCCTATCCTATTTAACTAAATATCTAACTTATAAAATCATTTTTTACAAAAAACTACACCAAATCTTACATCCTTATCGTAATTTCAGGTCATTTCTCAAACTTTGAAAATTTTACTACTCATCTAAGAAATTTACTATTCACATATTACTATTCATCGTTTTTCGTTAACTAAGTTTACGAGTATCAAATTCGCGTAACCGTAAGGGTTAAGCCGCGTATTCATGGTACATCATTGAAAACAATTCATATAGACTAGTCTGCATATCATCAGTAACATCATTTTCATATTAGTTCATGCATGGGTTCTCATATTCCATTAACGTATATTTATTTATTAAATAAACGCTATCACACGATCATTTATTTTTATTAATTGATCCGACACTTCCGAAAAATTGTCCTAATATATTTTTATACTCATTTTAATGCTATAAAAGTTATATTATTAGTTTACCCGATGTTTTAAATTTATTTAGTACATATATTGTTATATATATATTTATATAAATATATATATATATATATATATATATATATATATATATATATATATATATATATATATATATATATATATATATATATATATATATATATATGGGGAAATCTTAGCTACACCAAAATGCTACTTCCATCCATAAAACCTCAATTATGATGTCATCTTAACATCTTAAACTTGTAAACCTTCCTAATCTATCATATCCAACATCTATTATTTGATATTGTTGCAAATTTTTATGTGTGTGTTCTTGAATCAAGTTTCAGTCACGAAAATGGCTACTAACATCTTGCATTTGCAACAATGACTATCTTAGTGTAAATTTCAATGATATATGTTAGTTATAAGATATTATTGAGTGGAAATAGATTTATGATGTTAATCGGGCATAAAATTTGATGTTTTATTCCTCAAATTGGCATAACGGTGTAGCTAAGTTGGCTACACCTTGGTATAGCTAAGCTTTCCCCTATATATATATATATATATATATATATATATATATATATATATATATATATATATATATATATATATATATATATATATATATATATATATATATATATATATATATATATATATATATATATATATATATATGGGAAATATTAGCTACACTTTGGTATAGCCAATTAGCTATATCAAAAGCCTTATTATTGCAACTATCTAAATAATTGAGGGTTATTTTGAGTACATAATTTTTGAATGACTAAAAAATCATATCACACTTTTCATGCTCATATTTTAATCCCGCCAATGCCATGTAAATTCACAATCTACCGCCAAACTATGTAAGATCTATTACATATTAAACATTAAGTCAAACAATTAAATATGTGATTACTTTTTTATTATTGTCTCACTTGTTTCATTTTATATTGCAATCACACTAAATATCAATATTTTGTTTAAAGATTCTAGCCTTCTTTCATGGATAATTTCGTTAACGAAGCGCAATTGTTATCAGGTTCGATCACACACTTTTTTTTCTAATTTCAAAACATTTTGTTGCATTTAAGTTTTTTTTTTTAGATTGTGTCTTATCTAAATGGAACAGATGACGAAGAGGAACAAATATTGACCCGTAATTTCGAAAATGATGCTTTCAGTGTGCATGATGAAGAAGAGATGGAGCCAACAAATGTTTTCGATGAATCGATCAGGTACCTTATCATGGGAAAAACCTTTGAAAGCCTAGAAGATTTTTATGATTTTATAATGAATATGGTTTATCTAAGGGTTTTGGAATTCGAAAACATCGAGTTCATAGACACAAAGAAACTAATGAAATTTATAGAAGGGAACTTGTATGTAACAAACAAGGCCTTAAAAATATGAATGATAAGAGACGATTAACTGATGATGTGAAGCGTCGTTGTATTACACGAATAGGGTGTATGGCTATGATTCAAGTCACTTTGAAGCAAGGATTATGGGTTGTGGATAGATTTAAGGCTGAACATAATCATAATCTTGATCTTCCATCACAAGTACTTAAGCAACGATCTCACAACATTTTTCATCGTTCTAATGAATGTAAATGTTTAAACAAACAGACCTTGATAGATCTTGACCTCGTGGATCGTTATTTATGCCTATGTAATCACAAGCACAATAAAAGACAATCTCTACTACTTATATTTATCAGCGGAATATAAACACAAGTAACACAAATAACTAAGAACTCTATGATCCTCTATGGATCGTTATATTAACTAAAACTTTGTTTTTCCAATCGGTACATAACTCATACTATTGTGTTCCTTTTATAGACAAGGAACCCTAAACAAAACCCTAAACCGTTTCCCAAGAAACGTATAAACATAAAACTAAATAAGATATACACAATCACTTCCTAATAAAGCTCATGTATATCCAAACTAAATATACTAAACACAAAATAATCACTTCCGCAGAAACAAACTAATAACTATAAAACTTCAGCAGATTATGTCTTCGGTAGAATCCACACTACTTCAGTAGAATCTCTTCAGCAGTAATTTCAGCATAATCCAAACTTCACATAATTCCCAACAATCCTCCCCTAAACTGGAATTTGACTTGGTTAAGTTCCAGTTTCTAGATAAATCTTGAGATCTAAAGAAATACTCTTTGAAAGATGTTTCCTAGCCAGTCTGACAGAACTCCTTAAGGAAGTAAGTTTCCTTTTAGCCGTACTTTTCTTCCTCTTACCAGCTGTTTTATCTGTATCAATCTGTATATCATCTTCCTTACTCAATGGATCACCCAAATCCACACTAGGCAATGCTTCAGAAGAAACAAAAGAAGACTCAGCAGAAACAACCTTATCAGTAGAAGGATGAACTTCAGAAGTTGTGTCAGAAGTAACAACTGGAGAGCTCACCTGTAGCCACCTGTAAAATTTCACTATCATCAATCTTCATATTAATAAACTAGATTGTTTATCAAAACTTATTTGAGCTAAATTGAGCATTTTAGCATGTACGTTTCATTTTATTGCATAAAAATTTATGCAACTCCGAGTAGTCTTATTTAATCATGCCCGATAATTACTGATAACTGAAATCAGTCTCACAAGAAATTTTCTTGTCTTACGAGCCGCACGCGTACCGACACTAAATTAGTTATGGCTAAAGTCAAATAAATATTTCTACGAGTTAGAATTAATATTTTATTTTATTTATTACCTTTATAAAAACATACCAAGAATTATATATTACACGTTAGTCAAAAACATCAAACCGGAACACCGTGACCCACATTTAAGCTCAAACAAGACACGATATACATAACAAAAATTTGAGATCCTTTCTTTCTTTTTCTTCCTTGTAACCGAATATACCTACAAGATATTTGCACATCTCTTCAAAATTTGCAAATGCATTGACTTTTGATAAATGCTCGAGAAGTAAATATATTACACAACATATAACCAAGCACTATGACACTCTTTTCACTTCTTTTTGTCCTTGACTGCCGAACACACTCACACAAGTGCACCTACCTCTTCCAAAACCTTGCAAATGTATTAGCCTTGAAACCTTGTTTGAAAAATAAACACAATAACCAACATATAACTAGACATTTGACCTTGGGAAACATGTTCCCCATGCACACAACTCATCTCTTCTTCTTCTTGTCCTTGTAGCAGCCGAATACCACCCCAGAAACCACAAACCCATTTGCTTGTTTCCTAAATACTCCCTAGATGCAAGTAAAATCAAGAGTTCATGTATCCAAGCTCAACAAAGACTCTTGGTCTTTAACCAAAGGTTTCTTCCTCTTTTCTTCTTAAAAACCCACGAGCCATAGCTCATCACATATTTCACTTACAAAAATTTCATTCAAAAACCTCTAAGTGGATGCAAAGTATAGCATTGGAAGTTTGGTTTTCTCTTGGTTTACTCTAGCTCACGTCGACACTCTTACTCTTCCACACCCTCTTCAAACTCATTAAACTTCCAAACACTCAAAGGAAAAACTAAGGTTACTTGATAACGAGCATAAGGGTTTAGAAGCAAGGTAGTCGGGTTCACTTTGGAAAGCATATCGGGTTTCTTTGGTTACCATTCTTGTCTACACGTATTCTCCACCACCATTCTTGGTGTCGTAAGTCCTTTCTCTTTTCTTTTTCCATATATAGGACGATATAGTTTCTTAACCATTTGAAAAAACATCGATGCATTTTCACGGCACTTGTACACGACCTCATTATAACTAGCTACGTTGTCAAACCAACTACATTTCGAAACCAACAACATTTCGGAACACAACTAATAAACTTGAATGAATAGAAACTCGTTTTGTTGTTAACCTATTTCGAAACTAACTAATAAACTTGAAAGAATAGAAACTCGTTTTGTTGTTAACCTATTTCGAAACTAACAATAAACGCAAATATAAGACTTAGATTGTATCCTTGGTTCACTCGACATCTTTGTTAAAAATCACCAAACAAGAGAAGAAGTCATGCATATGCATGCAAAAGTTTCGAACATGGCTACTGTGAAGAATTGCATATCAAATATGAAACAGTTGGAATACTCATTAAATAGAACTAAGCTGAGAAACCCAGCACAAAAGGCCCTTGGCTCAGTTGGTGGGAGCGCTGTCTGTTGGCAGGAAAGGTTGTGGGTTCGAAACTGCCTCACGGCAATTACCCATTTTTTTTGTGTTATAATTGTAACTTTGGTATTTTGACAAATCCAGTCCCCCAACTTCGCACCTCTTATCATATTTCTCAAGATCTTTTATAAGTCTTGTAAACTAATATTGATAGCTACGATTTCAACCCTCGACTTTGAACCACTTAACACATTTTCTTAAAATCCTTATAAAATTTGAAACTTATATAAATCTTTACAACTTTGATCCCTCCAAGATCTACACTTAACGCTTCCCATCCTAAAACTTCTAAAAGATAATAAATTTATATTTTCTACAAGTCTTCGTCACATAAATATAATTGGTACATATTTTTATTTGACAACCACATTTGCATAAACTAGAAAATATTATACTTTTCTAAATATAATATTTTCCCACAACCTAGATAAAATATATACTGTACATATATATATACTTTTCAAAACTAAACAAAAATCAAATAAATATAAGTCGATTTGTAATTATTTCCGCTTTAATAAATATACTCGAGCCAACTCTTATACGAATGTTTCGTAAACTATCCCACTCACTCTTTCAAGAGCTAAAGACTTATAAGCATTTCGAAACTTATTTAAACTTACCCGTTGTCACACAAGCAACAATAAACACAAACTCTTGAAAATACTTCAACCGTTTTCAATACATTAAATCATGGATAAAAACAATAAACTAAGACTTGCCATGCTAATTATAGGTCGCGTGACGGTACTTCGTGCTCATACTACTTAACCTCACACTATTCGGATACCATTTGCAAAGGTGAGTTCATAGCCTCGCCTTTACTTATTTCTTTCAAACCCCGCGAGGGAGATGCATGCTATAAACTAGAAAACAAGTCTTTTCTTAAACTGTATGCTTATCTGATCATTATTATTATAGCCTAAGTTGCCTGCCATAAGTCCCTTACATCATGAACCATTAATCACTTGCTAGTGAACGCGAATATTGTGGATAGTACTATGGGAATTAACGACCCCGACTCGGTTATCGGAAATAACCGGGGCGCACTATATTTGGTTAACTATGGAATTGGCAATTCCATCTCTGAGGGCAATATTATTACTTACACCAGTAATTAGGTGTATGCAGTTAGTTTGGTGTCATGAGCTTAGTGCATAATAATAATCTATGTTTTCCATGGTGATTGTATTCGAAGCAATTATCATCTCTTACTTGTGTTCAACTTATTATTTAAACCTATGAATATCACTCAACTTTTGTTGACTTTTAAGCATGTTCATCTCAGGTACTAATTAGAATTTCATGAAGGCGTGGAGCGGATGTCGTGGGACACTTGAAGTGGTGTTGTTTTCAATAAAAGTTATCATTTCATAAATATTTAAACTATCTTTTGTGTAACTTCAAAACATGTGGTATTCCCTTTTTGATGTTTCTAAACGCTGAGATTTATGAAATGGTAACTACTTTTTATTAAAACGTCTCTTTAGAGCCGTTTTCTATAACTTGTGACTATGATCCTCTAAGTAATACCCCTAATAGTCTTCCGCTGTCACATTGTGATTTTGGGGGTGTTACAGATTGGTATCAGAGCCAGGTTATAGAGAACCAACTTGTATTTTCAAAACAAATTGGACTATAACCACGCTTTTCAAATGGACCGTTTTACACCACCACTTCACGTCCTCCGCGCCTACTTCGTACCGATAACATGTAGGAGATTCACTTAGTAGATACTACATGACTAGCAAAACTTTGCATGATAAAAACTTATAATGCTAGCTTTCATTTGGTTAGGCATTTAGATTTGCGTGGCAGATTATGCGCGACTAACTAAATCTTATTTACTGCATGGCTTTATTTACTTATGAGTACATATTTTCTTTTGGGTTGTTACAGTACTATGTCGTCCGCTACTCACCCTATCGACCTGACCTCCGACACCGAGATGGAGGATGCTATGTCTTCTGCCTCTACTCCGGCTCTCGTTGCACCTATGCCCTCTGAGACTGAGCCCTTCGAGGAGGGTGAAGTCGCTGTCACCCCACCTGCTTTGACCATACCTGAGCGTTTGCCTGTCTTTGGTCCCCTCACTTATGACAAATATTTGGAGTCACAACAGTGGCTATCACCCTCTGATGTTATGTCCCAGACACACTCATCCACTGATTCCGTATCTTCTATCTCTTGCCCATCACCATTGCCTATTCGCCGAAGGCGAAGGCGAGCTAGGGTTCTCAAACCCTACGAGCCCGCGCCGTTTGGCCAGCCATTCCGTTACCGAAAGAAGGGTGCTACCTTCATACATACCGCTCGGAAACGAGTAAAGGCACCCATCACTTTTGTTCCACCATCTGACATACCATCATCCTCTGCTTTTCCACCATCAGCTGCACCTGCACCACCACTCATACCTGTCTCACCACTACCACCACCTACCACATTCATTTACCAGACCACCACTGTACTGGTTTCATCCTCATCCCGTGCACCATCACCCTTGGTGACGCACACTGAGCCAGTGACATCTCTTGGGAAGAGAGCCCGTCTCTCACCCACACATTCAGACCCATATTACCAGGCTATGTTTGGTACCTCTGAGCCGAGAGCCCGTAGGAGGGTCGATGCTAGACGTTGGTCATACATGATGCCGCTCATTAGTCGATGGAGGTCGGAGGAGGGTGCACCTAGCGCTGTGGAGCTTGGGGAGCATCGGTTTGCTGCTGCTGAGACTCTTCCGGTTACGGGAGAACCCCTTCATCATACTATTCCATTGATAGCTGCCCGAGTTCTACGATTTGAGGATCAGCTCGAGGATGTTGTGGCATTCGTTGATGAGGTTCCGTTGGTACGTGTCGAGAACATTGAAGATGAGGTTGGAGAACTCCTGAAAGGGAGGAGTACGATGGAGAGAGAGCTTGATGAGATTGGTGCCCAGAGTGAGAGAGCTAGTGGAGCAGTTACAGTGTTAGAGAGGAGGATGGAGTCAGATAGGTTAGGACTGCTGGACAGAGCCGAGATGTTGGAGGGGGTTGTGCGACGACAGTCAGAGAGGATGACTATCATGGAGACTCGTGCTACTGCTTTGGAGCAGAGATTGGAGGCACGAGATAGAGAGGTGGATGAGCTGGCAGAGCTAGTCCGTGACCTACAGCGCCGATTGAGGAGCACACCTGACAGCCTCTAGAGTGGTGATTCATCTATTTAGTTTTCTGGTACCTTAGCCTGCCGCATGTGGCACTAATAAAGGCCTTGTATTCGCATGTTTTGTAAACTATCGAACAAGCTATTTATGCGACATTGTATGGTTTTGTATCACTATGTATGGATGATAGACCTATGACATTATGGTTGTTATTTCTTGATGTTCTCATGTATGATGATCTTTCTTATTTATCAGTGTATGAATCGAAGTGATCATTTATATATATATTCTCTTGTGTGGTTCTGACATGTTACGATTCTTCTTATGATGATTATACTCTATTGATATAATGTGATGATCTTGACTATTATGAAATCTTTTTTTTATAATAATTCACAATTATGTTGAAATGATTCTAAAATTTGAGTGTATGTCTTTAGAAAAATGGCAAGAACAAGAACTACCTCTACCTCTACTGAAACTCCCGAGATGACCCCTGAAGCAATTCGGAGGCTAGTTACTAATGAAATCGGTGCTGCTTTTGCTGCAAGACCTGCTGGGGCAGCTCGAGCAAATGAAGCTCCAAATCAAGCCAACCAGAATGAAACTGTGGCAAATCGCAAATGTGGATACAAAGAGTTCATGAATTGCAAACCTACCTTCTTCAAAGGAACTGAAGGCGCAGTTGGCCTTATTCATTGGTTTGAGAGATCTGAAACTGTATTTCTTTTAAGTGATTGCTCAGAAGATTGCAAGGTGAAATTTGCTACTGGTACTCTGCTGGAAGATGCATTGTCTTGGTGGAAGGCTCATGCCCAACCTATTGGCATGGAAGAAGCCTACAAAACCACTTGGACTGAACTAAAGCAATTGATGATGAAGCAATACTTTCCAAGGACCGAGATCAAGAAACTTGAAGATGAATTCTATCATCTGACTACTAAAGGCAATGATCTCAAAACCTACTTCAAGCGTTTCCAAGAATTGAAAGCTCTATGCCCTTCCATGATTTCTGATGAGGTTAAGTTGCTGGAAAATCTCATTGGGGGATTACCCCGAAGCATTGAGGGCAATGTTACTGCATCAAAACCCAAAACCGTGGAAGAAGTGATCACAATTTCCTACCAACTCATGGATCAAGTCCTGAAACATGGATCCGTGCAAGGCAATAACGACAACAAAAGGAAGTTTGATGACCGTCGAGGCAACACTTCAAGCAACTACAACCACAACTCTTTCATTCACAACAATAACCGCAACAACAACAACCAAGGCCGCAACAATCACAATCAACACCGCAACAACAACCCCAACCCATATCACCAAAACCGAAACAACCACCACAATCAACAACACCGTAGACAAGAAGTGGTGAGGGCTTATGCCGCTACACCCGCCACTGGAAGAGGCTATGCTGGACCACACCCTTTGTGCACTCGATGCAACCTGCATCATGTGGGACGTTGTACTATTAAGTGTGGGAAGTGTAACAAAGTGGGCCATACCCACAAGGATTGCCGAAGCCCTGCTACTGGAAGTAACCTCCAACCCATGGGGATAACTTGCTTTGGATGTGGAGAAGCTGGGCATGTCAAGAGTAGGTGCCCAAAACTGTACGGGAACAACAACAACAACAATAACAACAACAACCCTGCTAGAGCAAGAGCTTATGTGCTAGGAGATGGAGATGCACAAGAAAACCCGGACGTCGTTACGGGTACGTTTTCACTCAATCATCATTTAGCTAAGGTGTTATTTGATTCTGGAGCCGACAAAAGCTTTGTGTCTTCTAAGTTTGCACCCCTACTAAAAGTCACCCCAACCGTCCTAGATACCACATATGAAGTAGAGCTAGCCGATGGAAAAATAGTAGGAACTAAAACTATCCTTCGAGGTTGCAACCTATCTTTATCAAACCACCCATTCGATATAGACCTTATGCCTATCCAACTTGGTAGCTTCGATGCTGTCATTGGCATGGATTGGCTATCCAAGAATCGTGCAAGAATCATCTGTGATGAGAAAGTCGTTCACCTTCCTCTCAATGGCAAAACTCTAATCATTCGGGGTGATCGTAGTAAAACCCGATTGAATATCATCTCGTGCGTCAAAACTGCAAAGTACATAGAAAAAGGATGCCACATTTTTCTAGCACAAGTAACGGAGAAGAAGAAAGCGGATGAGAAACAACTAAAAGACGTCCCCGTGGCTAGGGATTTTCCTGAAGTATTTCCTGAAGACTTGCCTGGTCTTCCTCCGATTCGGCAAGTAGAATTTCAAATCGAGCTAATGCCGGGAGCGGCACCCGTGGCACGAGCACCTTATAGATTGGCACCCTCTGAACTACAAGAATTGTCCGACCAACTTCAAGAATTGTCCGAAAAAGGATTCATTCGACCGAGTTCTTCGCCTTGGGGAGCTCCGGTCTTATTTGTCAAAAAGAAGGACGGATCTTTCCGTATGTGTATCGATTACCGTGAGCTGAACAACCTAACGGTGAAGAACCGATATCCATTGCCTAGAATTGATGATTTGTTTGACCAACTGCAAGGGTCAAGCGTCTACTCCAAGATTGATCTGAGATCTGGGTATCACCAACTGAGAGTTAGAGAAGGAGATATTCCAAAAACTGCTTTCCGAACACGATACGGCCACTATGAGTTCCAAGTAATGCCATTTGGTTTGACAAACGCACCGGCAGTATTTATGGACCTAATGAACCGAGTGTGTAAACCTTACTTGGACAAATTTGTGATTGTGTTCATTGATGACATTCTCATTTACTCCCGCAACAAGGAAGAGCATGCGGAACACTTGAAAGCCATTTTAGAGCTACTCAAGAAAGAAGAACTGTATGCTAAGTTTTCAAAGTGCGACTTCTGGATTCAAAAAGTTCAATTCCTTGGTCACGTGATAGATAGTAATGGTCTTCATGTTGATCCTTCAAAAATCGAAGCTGTCAAAGATTGGTCATCCCCTACTACTCCTACCGAAATACGCCAATTTTTAGGTCTTGCGGGTTACTACCGAAGATTTATCGAAGGATTCTCGAAAATCGCTAAACCTCTAACGGAGTTAACCCAGAAAAAGAAGAATTTTGACTGGGGTGAGGAACAAGAATTAGCTTTTCAACTCTTGAAACAAAAGCTTTGCGAAGCCCCTATCTTAGCCTTACCCGATGGAGTGGAAGATTTTGTGGTCTACTGTGATGCATCACACCTAGGGTTAGGTGCGGTATTGATGCAAAGAAACAAGGTGATCGCTTATGCTTCGCGACAACTCAAAACTCACGAAAAGAACTACACTACCCATGACTTGGAATTAGGAGCCGTGGTTTTCGCTCTCAAAATATGGAGACATTACCTATATGGAACCAAGTGTACGGTGTTCACTGATCATAAAAGTCTCCAACACATTCTTGATCAAAAGGAGTTAAACATGCGACAACGCCGATGGCTAGAATTGCTTAGTGATTACGACTGTGAAATCCGTTATCACCCTGGAAAGGCAAATGTCGTGGCTGATGCCCTTAGTCGAAAGGATCGACCTAAACCTCTTCGAGTAAGATCTTTGGGAATGACAATAAAGTCACCCCTTCCATCAAAAATCCTTGAAGCTCAAGCTGAAGCTCTCAAACCTGAAAACCGTCCCCACGAGAGAATCTTTGGAATGCCAGAAAACGAGAACGGTTTTGCACAAAGATCGGATGGAACCTTATGTTTTGGCGATAGAAGTTGGATACCACTTTATGGAGGAATACGGGAACTCATCATGCATGAGTCTCACAAGTCTAAATATTCCATTCACCCGGGATCCGACAAAATGTACCAAGATCTCAAGAAGCTTTATTGGTGGCCAAACATGAAGGCTGAAATTGCAACGTACGTTGGGAAATGTCTCACCTGTTCTCGAGTCAAAGCCGAATGTCAAAAACCTTCCGGATTGTTAACTCAACCTGAACTTCCAGTTTGGAAATGGGAAAGAATTACCATGGATTTCATAACCAAACTACCAAAGACTGCTAGAGGTTACGACACCATTTGGGTCATCATTGATCGCCTTACCAAATCCGCTCACTTCCTACCCATCAAGGAAAATGATGAAATGGGAACCCTTGCTCAACTATACCTGAAGGAAATTGTATCCCGTCATGGAGTACCAATTTCCATCATTTCTGATCGTGACAGTCGTTTTACTTCACACTTCTGGAAATCTCTTCAAAAGGCCTTAGGTACTAGTTTGGATATGAGTACCGCATATCACCCTCAAACCGATGGCCAAAGCGAAAGGACTATCCAAACCTTGGAAGACATGCTTCGAGCTTGCGTGATCGACTTTGGAAAAGGTTGGGATAAACACTTACCGTTGGCAGAATTCTCCTACAACAATAGTTACCACGCTAGCATCAAGGCAGCCCCATTCGAGGCACTTTATGGTCGAAAGTGTCGATCACCTATTTGTTGGGCCGAGGTTGGAGATGCCCAACTCACTGGACCTGAGCTTGTACAAGAAACAACCGAAAAGATTGTACAAATTCGTCAACGACTTCAAGCTGCTAGAGATCGACAAAAGAGTTACGCTGATGTAAGAAGGAAACCCATGGAATTTCAAGTTGGTGATCGAGTCATGTTGAAAGTATCACCTTGGAAAGGAAAAGTTCGATTCGGAAAACGAGGAAAGTTACACCCTCGATACATTGGCCCTTTCAAGATTCTCGAAAGAATCGGCCCGGTTGCTTACAAACTAGATCTCCCGGAAGAACTTAGTAGGGTACACCCTACCTTTCACGTCTCAAATCTGAAGAAATGCTTGTCGGATGAATCTCTTGTCGTTTCACTAAAAGAGATTAAACTCGATGACAAGCTCAACTTTGTCGAGGAACCAATTGAAATCATGGATAGGGAAGTCAAGCGACTTAAGCAAAGTCGCATCCCTATCGTCAAAGTTAGATGAAACTCCAAGAGAGGACCAGAGTACACGTGGGAGCGCGAAGACACCATGCGTGTAAAGTACCCACATCTCTTTGCAAATTCAAATCCGACAACCACTGTAAACTAAAATTCCGCGGACGGAATTCTCTTAAGGGGTTGGTACTGTAGCCACCTGTAAAATTTCACTATCATCAATCTTCATATTAATAAACTAGATTGTTTATCAAAACTTATTTGAGCTAAATTGAGCATTTTAGCATGTACGTTTCATTTTATTGCATAAAAATTTATGCAACTCCGAGTAGTCTTATTTAATCATGCCCGATAATTACTGATAACTGAAATCAGTCTCACAAGAAATTTTCTTGTCTTACGAGCCGCACGCGTACCGACACTAAATTAGTTATGGCTAAAGTCAAATAAATATTTCTACGAGTTAGAATTAATATTTTATTTTATTTATTACCTTTATAAAAACATACCAAGAATTATATATTACACGTTAGTCAAAAACATCAAACCGGAACACCGTGACCCACATTTAAGCTCAAACAAGACACGATATACGTAACAAAAATTTGAGATCCTTTCTTTCTTTTTCTTCCTTGTAACCGAATATACCTACAAGATATTTGCACATCTCTTCAAAATTTGCAAATGCATTGACTTTTGATAAATGCTCGAGAAGTAAATATATTACACAACATATAACCAAGCACTATGACACTCTTTTCACTTCTTTTTGTCCTTGACTGCCGAACACACTCACACAAGTGCACCTACCTCTTCCAAAACCTTGCAAATGTATTAGCCTTGAAACCTTGTTTGAAAAATAAACACAATAACCAACATATAACTAGACATTTGACCTTGGGAAACATGTTCCCCATGCACACAACTCATCTCTTCTTCTTCTTGTCCTTGTAGCAGCCGAATACCACCCCAAAAACCACAAACCCATTTGCTTGTTTCCTAAATACTCCCTAGATGTAAGTAAAATCAAGAGTTCATGTATCCAAGCTCAACAAAGACTCTTGGTCTTTAACCAAAGGTTTCTTCCTCTTTTCTTCTTAAAAACCCACGAGCCATAGCTCATCACATATTTCACTTACAAAAATTTCATTCAAAAACCTCTAAGTGGATGCAAAGTATAGCATTGGAAGTTTGGTTTTCTCTTGGTTTACTCTAGCTCACGTCGACACTCTTACTCTTCCACACCCTCTTCAAACTCATTAAACTTCCAAACACTCAAAGGAAAAACTAAGGTTACTTGATAACGAGCATAAGGGTTTAGAAGCAAGGTAGTCGGGTTCACTTTGGAAAGCATATCGGGTTTCTTTGGTTACCATTCTTGTCTACAGGTATTCTCCACCACCATTCTTGGTGTCGTAAGTCCTTTCTCTTTTCTTTTTCCATATATAGGACGATATAGTTTCTTAACCATTTGAAAACACATCGATGCATTTTCACGGCACTTGTACACGACCTCATTATAACTAGCTACGTTGTCAAACCAACTACATTTCGAAACCAACAACATTTCGGAACACAACTAATAAACTTGAATGAATAGAAACTCGTTTTGTTGTTAACCTATTTCGAAACTAACTAATAAACTTGAAAGAATAGAAACTCGTTTTGTTGTTAACCTATTTCGAAACTAACAATAAACGCAAATATAAGACTTAGATTGTATCCTTGGTTCACTCGACATCTTTGTTAAAAATCACCAAACAAGAGAAGAAGTCATGCATATGCATGCAAAAGTTTCGAACATGGCTACTGTGAAGAATTGCATATCAAATATGAAACAGTTGGAATACTCATTAAATAGAACTAAGCTGAGAAACCCAGCACAAAAGGCCCTTGGCTCAGTTGGTGGGAGCGCTGTCTGTTGGCAGGAAAGGTTGTGGGTTCGAAACTGCCTCACGGCAATTACCCATTTTTTTTGTGTTATAATTGTAACTTTGTTATTTTGACAAATCCAGTCCCCCAACTTCGCACCTCTTATCATATTTCTCAAGATCTTTTATAAGTCTTGTAAACTAATATTGATAGCTACGATTTCAACCCTCGACTTTGAACCACTTAACACATTTTCTTAAAATCCTTATAAAATTTGAAACTTATATAAATCTTTACAACTTTGATCCCTCCAAGATCTACACTTAACGCTTCCCATCCTAAAACTTCTAAAAGATAATAAATTTATATTTTCTACAAGTCTTCGTCACATAAATATAATTGGTACATATTTTTATTTGACAACCACATTTGCATAAACTAGAAAATATTATACTTTTCTAAATATAATATTTTCCCACAACCTAGATAAAATATATACTGTACATATATATATACTTTTCAAAACTAAACAAAAATCAAATAAATATAAGTCGATTTGTAATTATTTCCGCTTTAATAAATATACTCGAGCCAACTCTTATACGAATGTTTCGTAAACTATCCCACTCACTCTTTCAAGAGCTAAAGACTTATAAGCATTTCGAAACTTATTTAAACTTACCCGTTGTCACACAAGCAACAATAAACACAAACTCTTGAAAATACTTCAACCGTTTTCAATACATTAAATCATGGATAAAAACAATAAACTAAGACTTGCCATGCTAATTATAGGTCGCGTGACGGTACTTCGTGCTCATACTACTTAACCTCACACTATTCGGATACCATTTGCAAAGGTGAGTTCATAGCCTCGCCTTTACTTATTTCTTTCAAACCCCGCGAGGGAGATGCATGCTATAAACTAGAACACAAGTCTTTTCTTAAACTGTATGCTTATCTGATCATTATTATTATAGCCTAAGTTGCCTGCCATAAGTCCCTTACATCATGAACCATTAATCACTTGCTAGTGAACGCGAATATTGTGGATAGTACTATGGGAATTAACGACCCCGACTCGGTTATCGGAAATAACCGGGGCGCACTATATTTGGTTAACTATGGAATTGGCAATTCCATCTCTGAGGGCAATATTATTACTTACACCAGTAATTAGGTTTATGCAGTTAGTTTGGTGTCATAAGCTTAGTGCATAATAATAATCTATGTTTTCCATGGTGATTGTATTCGAAGCAATTATCATCTCTTACTTGTGTTCAACTTATTATTTAAACCTATGAATATCACTCAACTTTTGTTGACTTTTAAGCATGTTCATCTCAGGTACTAATTAGAATTTCATGAAGGCGTGGAGCGGATGTCGTGGGACACTTGAAGTGGTGTTGTTTTCAATAAAAGTTATCATTTCATAAATATTTAAACTATCTTTTGTGTAACTTCAAAACATGTGGTATTCCCTTTTTGATGTTTCTAAACGCTGAGATTTATGAAATGGTAACTACTTTTTATTAAAACGTCTCTTTAGAGCCGTTTTCTATAACTTGTGACTATGATCCTCTAAGTAATACCCCTAATAGTCTTCCGCTGTCACATTGTGATTTTGGGGGTGTTACATCACCAGAGGCAAAACAGCATCAAAATTATCCACGATATCAATTGTTTTAGGTCTCTTTGCTTTAGGAACATCTGACATAGTAGCAATCCTTTCCAATTTAGAAGAAGAAGTAGAACCAGATGAAGAAAACTTCATAATCATATTATACTGTCTGATCAAAGCATCATCAGACAAAGCAGAGATTTGCTTCATTGACATGCCAGAATTATAAATAGTAGAACTATGATTCTTCACAACTCTCCTCATATGAGCCCTCTTCTGAGCTACAGTCATTGGTTTTTCCCTTTTTGCTTTATGTCGTTGAGCAAGAAGAGCTCTTCTCTTTGCAGCCGCTTCTTGCTTCTTTTGATTACCAAGAGCCACCAGTTGATCCACAAAATTTTCATTATCAAAAGATGCTCCTAATATAAGTTTTGCAAGATTTGGATCAAATGCACCTTGAGAAGTATAGGCATCCCATTGATCATCAGTGATCTTAGGAAATAATGCATCAAGCTCTAATTTTCTTTCTATAGACAAATTAGAATCAGACTAAGCTTGAAGAAATTCAGCAACTACACGACTTTTCTGCATATTTTTATAATCAGCAAACATCCTAGCTTGAGCTTGATTTTCTTCTTCAGATACCAGACCTGAACCAATCATTTCATCAATCACAGCTTCCTTTCCTTTGTCAGAAGATTCCTCAGCAAAAACAATTTGAGCTTCAGAAGGAACACCCAAACCATCATCAGAAGAAACATGTTGAGACAATACCTCAACAGGTGTAGAGAAAACTTCAGAAGAAGAATGCAACTTAAAAATTCTCCCAGCCATAAAAACTTCATCATCATCTGCTGAAGGTGAAGAATTTGGTTGTTCTTGTACAAATGAGACTTGACCATGATCAGAAACAACCTTCTCAACTAGAACATCAGCAGTTGTAGCAACAACATTTGGCTCCTTTGAAGTTTCAGTAGATACCTTATTCAGATATTGTCTTCTTCTTTTTCTAGTAAATATAATAAACACCTTTCTTCTTGAAGATTCAGCAATAGGAGAAGAAACATCAGATGTAAGAGCTGCATCAGCCAAGATTCCTAGTGATGCATGCTGAGGCTCTTCCTGCTCCTCATCAGAAGAAACCAAAACTCTCTTTTTGCCCCTTTTTCCAAGTAATTCCTCCAAGTTCTCAACTTTAGTCTGCAACTCCACAATCTTACCACCAAGAGTAGACTTAGTCTCTGCAAGCTCCTTTTTGAGCTTAGCTACCTCACCTGCATACTTGTTCACTAGAGCATATATTGAGGTAAGTGTAATAGAGTCCTCAGCTTCACCAACTGATTGCTCAGTGGTAATAGGAGCTTCATTGGACCTTTCAGGAGAAATATGAACATGCTCAACATTAGAAAATCCTTCACCAAATTGATTCCTAACAGGACTAGGTGTGGGCAATCTATCAGCATCAACCTGAACCTCATCAATAGAAACTTGTGTAGGTGATGGACTAGGAGAAGGTCCAGGCGAAGGTATGAATGGAGGTAAGTCAGAAGAAACATTAGATGCCTCAGCAGTAGCAGAAGGGCCCTCATCAATAGCAACTGAAGGATTACCATCAGTAGTATTGGTAGAAGGTAAAGTAACAACATTATCCTCATCAGCAGTCTCATTCCCCTGAGGTAACATGGCTGCTAATAAAGGAAAATGTGTCCCCTCAAATTTAGTTCTCATTGAAGCAAATAACTTAGAAGATAAAACTCCTATGGGATGAAAAGCTTGGGTTTGGGTAGAAACATCCAATATCATTTGTAAAAACCTAGGGTACATCAAAAACTTGCCCTTTTTCCTAGTTATATTCTCAACCATATTATCGAAAATAAACTTAGAAAAATTATAAGTTAAACCCTGAGATAGACAAATAATACCACATCCCAATTGAGTTGAAAACTGATCCCATCCTCCAGATTTATTGCTTAAACACTGAAGTAATGTATGAACCAAAAACCTCCACATAGGACAAAGCTGATTCTTTAACCACATGTCAGTCCTTGTTCCTTGATATCCAATTGCCCTAAGCCCATCAAGTACCACCACAACATTAGAATGAAAAACCCCATTCTCATCATTCAAACGAAGTTGTCTTCTTATCAGCTCCTCTGTCACCACATACTCTGTTCCGTCAACCCTTGCTACAATCTCTGTATCACTCCTTTTCGTAACCGATGCCCAAAATTGAGTAACCAAGGATTCATATATAGCATTTGGAGAATGTGTTAGAGCATACTGAATCTTTGATCTCTGTAAGAATTCAATCATCGGTCTATACAACTCGTCACCCTTAGCAGTTCCCAGAAAAGCGACCTTATTATGATCATGTTTGAATTGAAGCGCCATGAGAGATTTTGAAAGTTAGGGTTACGATTTACACAAATGGAAGTGTTTTGAATGAGAGTAAAAAGAGAATCACTTAATATGAGACGAAGATATGCAAGTAGAGAATAAGTAGAAATTTCCCAATTTTGGTCAACGTTGACCAATGCTGATGTGGACTTCTACTTTTACTCAATTCCACTTTCAACTTCGGTAGAAACACTAGCCATTCTGCTGAAGAATACCAATCAGCAGAAACAGATCACTTATTCAAAAAGCTTCAGAAAATATCTTTTTACTGTTTCACCCACTCGCATTAACTCTCATTAACACTTGAAACCGTCTATAAAACAATCCCAATGCACACATATCTCTTCATCAAAAACCCCCAAATATCATTTCAAACCCTAATTCCATCAATGCTCCAAAATTAACCACAATAAAGCATGAGTACCAAACCTGAGATCATAGATCTCACAACATCATCCTCATCATCATCATCATCATCAAGTGATGATTCAAACCCATGGCTTCATTACTTTCCTCGACCATATCCACAACCAAAGAAATCACCCTTTCTCCCTTCTTCAGAAGATGATAGTGTAGTGAATCCAAGTGAATCTGCTGATGATTCTGATGACTTCTATAAGGAGAGAACATCTTACTCCCAACCTCCAGCACCTCAGCCTCAACAAAGGCCACGAGCCAGAAATCCACCACTCCCTAAAGATAGAGAGGTGGTTCTCGGTCTTTCTGCATCAGGTTTTGGTGCATCAACACACATCGTATAGAGGAAATGCTTAAAGATGGTGGATTGATTGAATTTTGGTTGAAATCAATAGATGAAGCACAAAGGACATATTATTTTTCTTCATCATCATAATTTTCATCAATCCATCCTCTCTATTTTGATCCTTAGCATCCTCATCATAGTAGTTATGCATCTCCAGCCATCGAGATAGAATGAATGGGTGGTTATGCAAGACTTCACGAATGCATATCCAGCATCTAGTGTGAAAGATGTGAGCGATCATGCATATCCAACAACCTGTTAGATGTTGGAATAGATTATATGTAATAGATTAGGATTAGCAGATCATGTAGATGCCTTTGATGTTAATTGTACTCTGTAAGCTGTAAGCTGTAAACTGTTTCTTGAATGAATGAATGAACAATTTGCTTCAGTACTTCTTTTGTGTTACTTGAATGAATCATATAAATTCAGTACATTAACTCATACTATTGTCTCAGAAGAAACAAATGACTCACTTCAGCACTTTGAATTCAGTAGAAACAAGCTTTAGAGCTTTCTTGACCTTATCCAGAATAAACAACCAATCTGCAAAACAGAACAAATACAGAGAAATACACAAACCAACAAAGAAAAACAAACTAAGATTACATTAGCTGGTTAGAAAAAGCAAACAAATATACAAAATTACATAGAAAAATGCAAAGTGTACACAAATCCTCCCCTGAGGCATATGCCTCCCCTGAGGCCTATGCCTCCTCTTAAACTTTGCAGTTAAGGATTAAGCATACCGATATGGACCACAAGGTGTTGAAACCTTGGTCTATCAAAAGCCTTTGTTAACAAATCTGCCACATTATTATCAGTATGAATTTTGACCACTTTTATCAAATGTTTATCATATGCATCTCTTATAAAGTGGTGCCTGATTTCAATATGTTTTGTTCTACTGTGAAAAACTGGATTTTTAACAATGCATATGGTACTTTGATTATCAATAAAAATTGTTGTGTTCATGAAATTGTACCCATAGTCCAACAATTGATTTTGAATCCAAAGAACCTGTCCACAACAATTTGCAGCAGCAACGTACTCTGCTTCAGTAGATGAGGTAGCCACGATAGTTTGTTTCTTGCATTGCCAAGAAATCAATCTCTTTCCAAGGAATTGGCAACCTCCAGTGGTGGACCTCCTATCCAGATTTGCACCAGCATAGTCACTATCACTATAAGCTTCCAACTTAAAAGGAGACTCCCTTGGGTACCAAAGACCTAGATGAAGTTGGCCTTTGAGGTACTTAAAGATCTTCTTAACACCATTGAGATGGGAAGTCAGTGGAGTAACTTGATGTCGTGAACACACACTCACCACAAAAGTAATATCAGGCCTTGAAGCTGTTAAATACATCAAAGAGCCAATCATAGACCTGTATAAATGAACATTCACAGGTGGATCTGCTTCATTGTTGGTCTTTGTCTTTGGAGCTTCATAAGGTGTAGTGGCAGTCCTTACACCCTCCATACCAAACTTTTTCAAGATGTCCCTCACATATTTGTCCTGACTGATAAAGATACCATCAGGTTTCTGCTAAACTTGGAGACCCAAAAAGAAAGTCATCTCTCCCATGGCACTCATCTGAAACTCTCCCTTCATAAGCTCCTCAAACTCCCTGCACCAAGCTTCCTTTGTGGATCCAAAAATAATGTCATCCACATACACTTGCACAAGAATAATGTCTGTAGAATTCTTCTTAAGGAAAAGTGTCTTATCAATTGCACCTCTTCTATAACCATGCTTCAGAAGAAATGTAGAAAGCCGAGCATACCAGGCTCTGGGTTCCTGATGTAGTCCATAGAGGGCTTTGATTACCTTGTAAACATGATTAGGATGATCTGGATCTTCAAATCCTTTAGGTTGAGTGACATAAACCTCCTCTTCAATTTCACCATACAAGAAGGCTCCTTTTACATCCATCTGATAGACCATAAAACCCATATAGGATGCATAAGCTAAGAAAATCCGTATGGCCTCAACTCTTGCCACAGGTGCAAACACTTCATCATAATCTATCCCCTCCTCTTGTCTATACCCCTGTGCAACTAATCTGGCTTTGTTTTTAATGACAACACCTCGTGCATCTCTCTTATTCTTCAGAATCCATTTACTCCCAATTGCATACTTACCATCAGGTAGTGGTACCAATATCCAAACCTGCTGATTTTGAAATGGTTGCATCTCGTCCTGCATTGCTTCAAGCCAACTGGAGTCTTCAAGAGCCTGAGTAACGCTGGTTGGTTCCACTTGTGAGAGAAAACAAGCAAACAAACAATGTTCATAGTCCGTGTGATTGTCTCTCTGCTGATTTGAGACATAAGAGATAAAAGCCACCTGACCATATTTAGAACGTGCTACAGTAACCCTTGTTCTAACAGGTGCATTAGGATCACCAATAATATTAGTCTGTGGATGAGCATTGTTGATCCTTGTAGTAGTAGTGGTGTTGACATCAATGGAGGAATCAAGATTAGTCACAGTAGGTTCAAAGTCAGTGTCATAGGAAGGTGTGTTGAAGATTCCTGCTTTAGGTTGATGATGACCAAGATCTGAAGGTTTTGGAAACCGTGTATAAGGTTCTCCAAGGTCTATTGACACTCTTGTAGAGATAGGAGTAGAGTCAACATGTCTTTCAGCCGAATAAGAGAGGTAAGGAGAAACATAATCACCTTCAGCAGAATTGATGTTTCCACTGATTGCTTCACTGGCACTCTCCTCAACATTCCTCTCAGCGTCTAAATTGGCTGCATACTCTTGTTTCTTCAGTCTGGCAAGGTCCTCAGCATAATGGAATTCATCTTCAATCACATCAGTATAATCTCTAGAAGTGTCACCTACAAAATTGTTAGGGGAGAAAAAAGGCACTACAATGGGTTGTTCATCATCTTCAGACCCTCTGTCAGAATGAGCATCCATAGTCCCTGCACTGGTAGTTGGAGATGCTTGAGAATCTGCATGTTGGTTAGCCATATGTCTAGAATAACCCAAGTAATCAGTTAAGTAATCAAGGTCAAATGACCAAACATGACCCTGTCCTTGAACATTAGGCTTGTCTTCTAGAAACCTCAGATTCAATGTCTCCTCAATCTTCTTAGCAGATACATTGTAAACCCTGTATGCCTTGCTATGAGCAGAATATCCCACAATGTAACCATCATCAGCTTTCTCATCAAATTTGCCCAATGGATCACTTGTATTCAAAATTGTCACTTGACAGCCAAACGGTTTAAGGTAATGAATAACAGGAACTTTCCCAAAAAGAAGTTCATATGGTGTTTTGAGATGTGGTCTAGTAATGGACACTCTATTCAGTACATAGCAAGCTGTACCAACAGCTTCAGTCCAAAACATGATAGGAAGCTTAGAGTCTGCCAGCATAGATCTTGCAGCCTCTATTAAGGTCCTATTTTTCCTTTCCGCCACCCCATTTTGTTGAGGGGTTCTTGGAGTGCTATAGTCCCGTTTGATTCCTTTTGACCTACAGAGTTCTATAAGTACAGCATTCTTGAACTCTGTCCCATTATCAAACCTAATTCCTTTCACCTTTTTGTTCAACTGATTTTCAATAAGGGTAATGAAATCTTTCAACACTATAGATGTTTCATCTTTGGTCCTTAGAAAGAATACCCAACAAAATTTGCTATAACCATCAGTGATCACCAGACAAAAATATTTATGATCAATGCTTCTCACTTGAGTTGGACCAAACAGATCCATATGAAGCAGCTGAAGAGGTTCAGAAATAATGCTCACTGCCGTAACAGGAACACCTTTGTATGAGGCTCTGTGCTGCTTTCCTTTGTTGCATGTGTAGGACCTTAGATATATCAACCTTATCACTTTACTAAGCAAACCCAACACAAATACCACGTTATTCAAACAGTAGGCATACAATAGAAAGATAAAGTAAAGAACTTGGTGACTTGAATGATAGAATTCGTATGTATGTTTAGAGAGGTGGAGAAAAGAAGATGAAAACAATAAGTTGTATATTGCTTCAAGGAAAAACACACACACACACACACTCAAGCACACCCCTCAAATGACATACTTAAGGGGTATATATAGTAAGAGAGGATGATGCCCTAAGGCTTGGCCATGGGCCTTGAGATGGACTTGGATTGGGCTTGGGTTTCACGAACTAGACAAGGCTAGCTTAACATAACTTATGCCCAATTAGCTTAGCCCAATCCACGAGCCCGTTGACTATTCTATCACGATATCTAACACACATTACAAAGTTCCTAACCATGAATGACCATCACTTCTAATAAAAATAATCAAGGCTAACAATCTCCCCCTAAGGGGTGGTCATTCAAAAGATGCTCCACTTGAATAGGTCTTTAATCTTTTTGAGCTTGAACTTTGTGAGTAGATATAGAATAGTCTTGATTCTTTGCTCCTTCATGCTTTGTGATCAGTTAATGTGGTTGTCTGCCATTGTCTGCTTCGTTGGTTAGGTGTCTCCACGTCATTCTCCACCATGCTCACACTTCTATTTGACTTTGAGTACCAATGATGTAGTTCTGGAGTCTTTAAACTTTGTAGATTCTTTGACATTGACGAAGAATCATCTCCTTTGATTATGATGAGAACTTTCATGTGTTGTTGGTATGAGCATGTGGCGAGTCTGCACGATCCATCCGCTCCGGAGCTTCCATAAGAAGAAAACATAAAACATTGTTAGTAATAAGCGGATTCCGGCACTTACAAGTTTGAATTTCGAGGGTGTTAACAACATAGTGTGAAAACACGTCTCTAATTCTCACAAAGGCCGTTCCTGAACTGGAGTCCCACAAGTGAGATAACACGATATACCGAAGTACACCTACAGTTCAGATGAGTCGCTGAGGTACACCGAAGCATCACCCCACGACTGTAGACCGTTTGAGACACACTAAGCGTAATCCACGGAGAATTACCGAAGTGACCTGCTGTCAGGGCTGCTTGATGTTGACCCTGGCAGGAGTTTCCATTCAATCATTGAAGATCACAGAAGTGAAACTTCTCATAAATGTTCTGGCAAATTGCTAAGATCTACGTAGGACTCTGAAATATATCACTTGTGCCCTTATTGATGAACAACAAGCGATGTCATGTCAAGTGTTCCTATGAGATCTTTTGATGAATCTCGTGGCTCTAGACTCAATAAGTGCATTTTGGTTTTCCTGAGCGGAGACTAGGGAGAGGGTCTCCTTCTTCAATACCAACGATCTCTAATAGAAAGCCGATAGTTTGCGTAGGGTTCCCAGTGAGAATGAAACAAATCCTTTTAAGAGGAATTGAGTAGCTAGAAGGTTTGGTGCAGTGCGTCACTGGGTCCATGACGTCTTTGTCTTCAATACCAGTGTCATCTAGTGACAACCAGTAGCAGATGAGTTGAACCCGGTTTCTGCCCTAAGGTTGATTATGGAGGGCTATTTCTTTTCACCCTTTTTCATTACTTTTCTTTTTAATTCTTCAACCCCTTCTTTCTCCTTTCTCACATTAATCCTTTTTTCGATCATTCCTAAGGACTTCTAGTTCTAAACTATTTGTGATGTCCTTGGGTAGATCCCTCCGGCTCTGGCGGATCATAGGACGGATTTCCTATTCTTAGTCACCTTATAACTCCATGACTGTCCTATTGTTGCCATAAAACCATTTTTCTTGAAAATCTCTCAAAGTGATTATGATAGAAAACATGATTGAGACACTCCGAGAGTTTTATATTTTCAGAAACACTCCCCCTTCACATGTGCTTATAAGTTTTGACAGAAATCTGCACATAGAGGGTAGAGTTCGCACTTTTTGAATTGATCGAATTTAAATGAACAAGACCGATTCGAGATACGTTTACATCACTAGAGAACTAGCTTGAAATTATTACCCGTCCTGGTCAAGTCATAGAAAGTTTCTCGAGATGGTACATGATTCTTCGTCAATTCATTGGTTACGACTGAGTCGAGCTCTTTTGAGATTCAAACAACGATCATTAAACTTTTTGATCACATTTTAATCACGTCTTCTCCCCCTCAAAAATAGCATATCCATGATGTTTTTGAAACACAATGATTAAAGGATATGTTTTTCGGAAAGCATTTGGAGAGAAACTGATTGAGCATGAATTTTGGAACAATTTTTTTTTTTTTTTTTTTTTTTTTTTTTTTTTTTTTTTTTTTTTTATACTCCCCCTTAAGGAAAGCATATTTTTCATATAGAAAATTTAGAATCAATTAAGGGTTTAGAGGGAGTTATCTTGGTACCAAATTTGAGAGATTTTGAAAAATCTTTTTGAAAAATTTCGAATCAATGGTATGCAAGATGTGAAGAAGATTTTAAAAAATCTTTTGAAGATATTGTAGAAGAATTATCTTCATTTGTTTTAGGATAAGTGCTCGATATTTATGAAAATCGATTTTGCGTAGCACTTTCCTTTCTTTAAAGATCGGGTTGCAAGCGGAAATACTTACAAGCCATTATGTTTGTAGGAATATCGCTTGAAAAAATATTTAAAAGCTTTGATTTGGATAAGCACTTTCCTTTCTTTGAAGTGCGGGTCCTGAACTAATGTGTTCAGAAGCCATTAATTTGAAGTTCGGGTTTCGTACTGAAGTATACGAAAGCCATAATTTTGAAGAAATTTTGAGAAACGACATGTTTTAGAAAACAATTAAAGAACTCTCGCTCAAGCATCTGTACATGCCCGTATCATTGTTGAATGACATTTCTAGAAACGTACAGAATATCGATTATACGAGAGACATGTCGTGAGAAGAATATTTTTGGATTTTTGAAATTTTATAATGTTTTTGTATTTTTTGAAAGATTTTTTATTTTTGTATTTTTCTTTTGATGGTTTTATAAAAGAAATGGAAAATCAAAGATAGAAGATAGAGAGAATGATGAAGAAGATTTTCCAGAATTTGAACCCTCTGATGAGCTGGGTTCTGAGATATTTGATTCACCTGCAACCAAAGAAGAAGAGTTTTCACAAATAACAGTGTTAGAAGTACAAGATTCCTCACGGTGAGGGTGATCACTATCAACGGTTGTAGTGGTTTTGACTTCCTTATCCTGATGATTTTCACTATTATCTGTGTTGGAGCAAGTATCAAAAATCTTTCCTGTGGGAATCCATCTAAGACCTATTGTGTTGAAAACTTTGCTCGTGGGAATCCACCTAAGGTAAGATCTAGGAGTTGTTTTCTTTTCAGATGCAGCGGAAGACTCATTTTTTGAAAAACTACGTCCTGAAGAGATCCACCTATTAGGTTTCTTTTTGTTTGACATTTTAGCAATGGGCTTGTTTCTATTTGGTGTCTTAGTGGATTGTGCCTTGGGATGAGAATTTTCTTTCTTGAGATATTGTAAGGCACATGCTTCATGATTAGCTGAAAAGACACATTTTTTACATGTAGTACATACAAATTCAATATTCTTGTTTAAAACAGCAGCATTAACTTTGTCACTACAGTCTTTTGAAAATTGATTCTTGTTCGAGAAAGACTTAGAATTCATAGTGTTGTTTTCTAAGGGCATAGAATTTTCTTTTGCGCAACTACTCTTAGATGCAAGCCAATCCCTAGTCTTTTGAAGAGTGTTCCTAGGTAATGGTTTACTACTACTAGCAGTGCCTTGAAATCCTGTAGAATTCATCACCCTAGATGTTGCACCTAGAAGTCCGTCTTTTCGAGTCTGTGCCTTTTTCCTAGCTTCTTCTAGATAGTGATTGTTGACCATGTTGTTAGAACCAACAGATTCTTTAACTGGATTTGCGGTCACATTCCGTGTACTATTCCTAGAAGTGCCATGTGTAATCACTTTTTCTTTATCAAAAACTGGTTTTTCAAAACCTTGGATAATTCGTTTTTTGATAGGCAAAGTCTGTGGAGTGACTGTTTTTGACAAATCAATTTTCTCATTGACTTTTGGAGGAGGCATAGAAATAGACATTTTTTGTTTGAAAACCTGTTTGGGAACATTTGCCTTCTCCTCAGTCAATGGTTTTCCAAACTTAGTATCCACAGCCTTTCCTTTAAGACTTTCCAGCTGAACTCTCAAAAGATCATTTTGCTCTTGCATGTCCTTGTAGACACGCTCATACGACAGTTTGTCATACTTGCATTCCTCAGATTTTCGATCAAGTTGTTTAAAATAGGACACGTTTTCTTTTTAAAGTTTTTCAAGAGCTTTTTCATATTTTGAAACAATTGCGGAGGTCTCATACTGGAGTCTTTCATGATCTTCAACAGAATATGTTTGTAAAATAATTGACATGATATCGGTAGTCATCACATCTTCGAAGAGAGAATCATTTAGATTTTCCAAAACTTTGATGTGTTCAAAACATTCATTAGCTTGCTTTACCAGGGATTTATGGTCCTTGACAAAGTCAGCTGTTTCTTTCAAAAGTGCTTGTTCAACATGAATTACCCTTGAGTTGATGTTATTCAGCTGAGGGGCAATTTGAGTTTCAAAAAACTTTCTCTGTTCGATATCAAAAGTAGAGAACCAGTTGTTAGGTGTCATAGTGGTTTTAGTTTTAACAGTCTCTTGAAGACTCCCAATTCTAGTTTTAACATCGTCTAAAATGCTTCTAGTATCACTTGTGTTAAAAGGATTGTTTGAATACATTTGTTCGATTTTCGAAAGAGATTTGGAAACTACAACTGGTTTTGAAACTGGTGTTGACACTTTGTTTGAAACACTTGCTGTGATGGAAAACTTTGACTTTTCTTTTTGATTAACAAAAGTAATTCCATTAATTTTGTTCCATTTGTTATAATCAATCGGTTTAAGATCTGGATTCTTTTGTTTCATTTTTAATCGACTCTCCTCAGATAGTTCTAACGTTTCAAGAGAATCACGAACAATTATGGGTTCATGCAAAGGTTGTCCATTGTTCAACATATTCCGTTCTTTCTGAGCTTTCTTGAGGAACGAAGGAGGTGAGTTACCAAGAGCCATTTTATGTGAAGTGTGAAAAATCGGATTTGCTTGATTAGAAAGCATCTTGTTTGTTTTAGCGGAATGACCCGTTGTAAGAAGCAAATTATCCAATTTTTTGATAGTTTCATTTTTATCCAGAATTTCATCAAGAAGAGAATCTTCTCGTTTTGAAAAATCAGCAATCAACTGTTTCTTCTCTTTTTCAAGATCAGAAAACAATGCTTTTTGTTTATAAAGTTGGTCATTTAGATCAGAAATTTCCTTGTTTAAAGATTTTATTTTCAAGTTCAAATTCACATCAAGTGTGTCATACTTGAGTTGCAATTGTTTTTCTCTTAAAACAGAATCTCGATAACCAATTTCTAATTCTGAAAGTTTGTTTGTATGAAATTCATAAGCTTTGGCGTTCCCCTTGTAACTCTCAAGCTCAGCGGTGAATTTTTTATTCGCGGCCTTAACCTCGCGATTGATCGTTCTTACTTTCTCAACTTCAATGCCACATTGATTGATTAATGATTCAAAATAAGCACGAGTTTCCTCATCATTAGCACCATTCTGTATCACATGACCTCCATTAGGATCCATATATGGAGTTTCAGAGTTAACATTGCTATTAACTTGCTCTCCCACATATGTGTCATAATAAGGTTCGGGAGACACAGAATGTGGCTTCTCATGAGTAAACGAATGTGCTACCTCATTGAGTGAATCTGTGTCGTAGACAGGAGTTGTGTCATAAGTACCGTTTGATGTTGTGGCCTGTTGATTGATTGTGTGACTGGAGGTTGCAGTATCGTTTGCTTTATCTTCCCATTTTGGGTACCTGAATTTTATTTCCTAGGCAGTCAACTCAATTCCCAACTCTTCTTTTTCTGCTAACATCAACATGTACTGGATCTTTTCAAGCTTTGTCATTGGTATGACACTAGATCCTGAATCTTGTCTTTGAGGTTCGGAGGTAGCATTCTGAACAGAAGTCATAAAACAGTTATTCCCATTTTGATATCCCATATTCTGATTTACAATCTGACCCCCTTGATGTCCATCTCCATAATTCCCAACGACTGGAGCTGCAACATTTCCATTCTGATTACCCACTGCTCTATTCCCAACATTCTGTGCCATCTGATTTCCAACATTCTGACCCAACTAATTACCCTGATACGGAACCGCCTGATTACCCATGCGACTGCTAAATGCTTTATCCAATAAAGAAAATACCTGTTGCAAGGTCGCTTCTACTTCAGCTTCAGGATCAGTGATTCCTTGTTCCTGGTATTATGGATACGGTTGTTGAATGACTTGTTGTTCTTGTGGATAGAATTGTTGTTGAGGTTGTGGAATGTATAGCTGCAAGTTGTTGTTGGTGGAAGATGATGAAGCTTGTTGTTGTGTATTAACTGAAGTTTGAGTCTTAGCAATAAGTGCCAATGAATCATGATTTTTTGCCAATCTTTCTTTCCTGACTTCATTCGCCTCAGCTTGGTTTTGTTTCAGAAAATCGTTTAGTTGATCAAAGTTCACCTGATGTAAGTCTTTTGTTTGGTTAACAATAGTGACATATCGTCCCCATTCTTCTGGAAGATTATTCAGGAACTTGATGTTTTGAACGATTGTTCTGGGTGCCAACTTGTTTCTGATAAGCTCATTCATCGAAGTGCAAAACCTTCCATAGTAGGATTCAATGGATTCTCCTGGTGTAGATGTAAACTTCTCCCATTCAGTTAGCAGCTTGTTCTCCATGTCTTGTTTACCAATTTCTGTTCCATAACATAGCCGTCTAACACGTTCCCACATATCGAAAGCAGTTTCACAACTGTCTACCGCAGCAAAGATGTCTATTGGTAAACCCAGTTGGATAATATGAATTGCCATGTCATCTGCATCGACTTGTTTATGATCCTCTTCAGTGTATTCTGATTCAGTTTGAAGATGAGAGGATGGTGGGATGGGAGGTGTTGCGTCTGCATTTCCAGGTACATGAACTTGTCGAGGCTGGAAGGGTCCATCCTGAATGGATTTAATCATGAGTTTCCCATTAGGTTTGGTCTTTATGTAACGGAGCATTCGACTTGTCCATTGAAGATAACCACCTTTTGCCAACATAGGAGGTCGGTTTTCGGCACCGGCTGCATGAATGTCTTGTTGAGTTGCCATTGATGAAGGTATGATATGATAAAGTTGATGTAGGATCGATTCAACGATAAAGGAGTTGTGGTTGATGAAGATTAAGCTTGGTTTAGGTTTTTCTGAAAGTCGTACTCGTAAACTCGGTTCTTAAAAATTTTCGCCCAAAATTTGAAATTCACTATAAAATTCAATTCTAAGGTCGTATGAAAAATTTGAGTTATGACAATTTTGACGCAAAATTTGACCCGAAAATTTTGAATTTAGGCCCAAAAATTTGAATTTTTGACCAAAATTTTCATAGTTAAACCAAAATTTGAATCTCGCGTAAAAATTGAACGTTTAGTCTCCTCGAAAAATTAAATTTTACTCAAGTTTTCCCGCCAAAAAACTCTTAGGCGTAGAAAGAGCTTAGGCTTAGATCAAAGAAGTTACGAGTAGGATATGGTTACGAGTAGGATATGGTTACGAGTAGGATGTAGTTACGAGTAGGATGGCTTAGGCGTAGGATCTTATGCGTAGGAAGCTTAGGCGTAGGATTCCTTAGGCGTAGGATCTTATGCGTAGAAAGTATCTTACGCGTAACCTTAAGCTTATGCGTAGACAAAAAGTTACTCGTAAACCTTACGCGTAATTGTGAAGTTATGCGTAGAGTTACTCGTAAGCTTTTAGCTTATGCGTAAACTATGGTTAAAAACCAAAAATCCTTTACACTGTCACAGCGTAAGGGATATCCACAAGTCGAAGTGTTCCACACACTTATCCAAGTGAGGGAAGCACTGAGTCACCGTTTAAGCTCGAAGAATCTTCACCAAAAAGTTACGAGTAGAAAACTTATGAGTAGTTGACTTTCTTACGAGTAGAACTAGGGTTTTGACCTACTCGTAAAAAATTTTCAATGATTCAACCGATTTCGCTTGCACAGATATCCTTAAAAACACTCGAATAACCCAAAAATGTTAATCTTTTTCACCCAAAGTGCTTAGAAAAGTTACGAGTAGAAATGACCAATGAACCAAATACGAGTTTAAAAACGTATCTAAACCCGTAAAGCTTGAAACTTTTTGCGAAAAACTAAAACTTTAACACCAAATAAACCTTAAACCACAAGAATCTTGAATTTTTTGGTGAAAAAATGAAAGCTTTATGCGTATCAAAGATGTAAAACGTGAGCTTATATGCGTAACCCTTCAAAACAAACACAAACACTCCTAAACCATTGTTAGGCGATTGATACCAATTGTAGGACCTTAGATATATCAACCTTATCACTTTACCAAGCAAACCCAACACAAATACCACGTTATTCAAACAGTAGGCATAGAATAGAAAGATAAAGTAAAGAACTTGGTGACTTGAATGATAGAATTCGTATGTATGTTTAGAGAGGTGGAGAAAAGAAGATGAAAACAATAAGTTGTATATTGCTTCAAGGAAAAACACACACACACACAAACACTCAAGCACTCCCCTCAAATGACATACTTGAGGGGTATATATAGTAAGAGAGGATGATGCCCTAAGGCTTGGCCATGGGCCTTGAGATGGACTTGGATTGGGCTTGGGTTTCACGAACTAGACAAGGCTAGCTTAACATAACTTATGCCCAATTAGCTTAGCCCAATCCACGAGCCCGTTGACTATTCTATCACGATATCTAACACACATTACAAAGTTCCTAATCATGAATGACCATCACTTCTAATAAAAATAATCAAGGCTAACAGCATGCAACACAGTTATGATCATTGGTGAAAACTTTGGAAGGAAGACCTTCAACAAGGCCCAGTTTAGAGAGCTGGTTTATGGTCTTGAAGTTGACATGGGCCATCCTTCTGTGCCATTTGGTGGACTCATCCACGGATGCTTTAGCCACCAAACACGTTAAGTCACCTGCTGGTTTAACATCAGTTAAGTTGAATGTATAAAGATTGTGACTGCGAGGAACTTTCAGCAGAATTGAAGTTTCTTCTGGGAGTTTGAAGTCTTTAGATAGCACAAGACATTCATCCTCTGTGAAGAGTACTTTGTTCTTGGTGTCACATATTTGTGAGACTGAAAACAAATTGAAGTGTTGAAGTTCCTTGACATAATATACATTCTCAAAGTCCAGTTGAGGTGTTTTGATGGTCCCTTTCCCAGTAATTCTTCCATCACTTCCTCCAAAGGTTACATTGCCTCCTCCTTCAATTGGTACAAAGTTATGCATCATATCCCTGTTTCCTGACATACTTCTAGAACAACCACTATCAACAATGCCAACATCTTTATGCTTAAGGGGATGATCCTACGACAACAACAAAAAAATATACAAAAAGTTAGTACTCTATGGAGGCTCAAGTCATTGCTGACTTGAACCTGCCTTGTGGATCATATGAGTTATGCCATGCAAAAGTATAAGATCCACTATTGTTCTTGGGTTTCCATTGAAACTTAGGTCCCTGTTTATTCCAAGAACAACCTGCTGAGGTCTTGACAGCAGTGTCCCAGTACCCTTTACCATCAGTCATAGGGTTAACATATCCAGGCCAAAAACCATTTTTAAAATATTCACTTGTTGGTTGAACATATGGTTTTACAACTGGTCTTCTCAAAGGAAAAGGAGAATTAGTATTAGTTGCTTGTGGAACATAAGGTGGTATATCATTAACATTGGTCCACATTGGTCTATATTTCCTAGAATCACCACACCTACCCATCCTTTGCTCATGATAATCACAATCCTTAATTAAATGAAATTTACTTCCACACACAAAACATGTCTTCTGTTTAGAAGATTTATTCAAACCAAAAGATGTGTTATTACAATCAGAAGTATTCAAACCAAAACCATGAAAAGAATTGTTTTTAACAGTACTATTATGCAAAGAATTAAAAAGCAAGTCTTCAGAGGCAACTGTCTTGGAAGTGGATTCCTTGGCAGCAACTCTGACATGCTTATTGGTAGTCTTGGGTGCAGGCAGGGGCGAAGACTTGGGAAGGTCAGACTTGTCATTTGAATCACACTCTGTAGACCCTTGCTTGGAGGACTTGTCACTGTTAACACAAGAGACAAAGTCATTAGAAGAAGTATCAGGGTCTGGCAAGTCATTTGACTTTTTGCCATAGAGATGGTGTGATCCATCAAAGTCAACAGTAATGGAAAGGTCAATGGGCATGTGCTCACCTCTAATAGGTCCTCGGACAGCATGTAGGTTACCTTCTTTCACAAAATTAGCTAGGCCTGCTGGTGTAGATTTGCGAGTGTCATCTCTAGCTTCTAATCCTACATACTTCTTAAAGCCTAAACCTATAGAAGTATTTGGAGTTTGACTAGCATAGATGTGACTAGCTAACTTGTTTCCATTTAATAACCATTCTTTATGCCTAGCAATTTCCTCATTAAGTTTCTCTTTAAGCTCTATATTTTCTGACACTACATCTGCTCTTAATTTCTCAGACCACTTTAACTCATTATTAGCACATTCGAGATCCCTTTCTAATACACCTATCTTCTCATCATAAGCTATTTGATTCTTCTGAAACCAAACCTTTTGTCTTTCTAGTGTTTTTAAAGCCTGTTTATAAGCTTCAACTTCCACATAGTATTCATTATATTTAGGTTCCAAAATATCATAAGCCTTTTTTAGTTCATTATAACGCTCACTACAACCAAACAAACAGTTTTGTACCTGAGAGATGCCCATCAAGGCAATCTGATCATGCCTATCCTCTGAAGTACAACTTGCAATCAAACCAACGTTATCATTACCAGGACCATCATTATCATCCTTCTCATGTTGCTTCCAGTCCACATTGCTATCTAACGTGACCAAAGCAGCTGATCCGTTAGAAGTTCCTGCCTCCTTCTGATACTGCTGATAAGAAGAGTATCTTGTCTCATCACCAGCTTTCCTGTCTTTGCATTCTCTAGAGAAGTGACCCATCTGTTGACATGTGAAGCATTTAACCTTCCTCTTGTCAAACCTCGCTGGATCTCGTCCGTTGAATCCAAACCTTCTACCAGCTTTTCGCTCAAAATTCTTGATATCCATGGAAAGCATGGCCACCTGCCACCTCAGCTTCATCTCTTCCATCTCAAACGGGTCCACCTGATCAAAATCCTCATAGGCCAGATCCTGCTGAGGATCATAATCAGCAAAGAAGGATCCAAGAACATCTTCCATAATACCACTCGATTTAGAATGAGAGCTTGATGAAGGAGTAGCATAAGATGATGATGAATATGTTGGGCTTGGACCATAACTCATCTTTGGGGTAGAGGCTCCAACGAATGCAGTGTGACTAGCAGAAGAAGATGATCTAAAAGGACTTCTTACATCATGTTCAAGAGCTTTAAGTTTGTGGTACAGCTCATCAAATGTAATCATGTCCAAACCACCTTTAGCTTTTAAAGCAATGCTTACGTGTAGCCAGGATGGAGGTAAAGACCTCAGAAACTTAGAATTACAATCATCATTATCTGGCTTTGCCTGCAGCTGATTTAACTGACTTAAAATCTTGTGAAACTTCTCATAGCCCTTGTGAATTCCTTCCTCTTCAGAGATTTGAAAATCCTGAAACTGTTGTCTCAGCATAGACTTTTTCAGTCTCCTAGACTCCTCATTCCCACCGAACTTTGCCTTAATAGCTAACCAAATGTCCTTAGCATCTTGCATGAAGTGAAAATCACTCAAGTGATCCTCAGGAATAGCTTGAAGAAGAATGGTTCTAACCTTGGTTTCTCTCTGAACTGCCAGTAATTCTTCAGCAGTTTTGGGAGGAACATTAGTCATCTTACCCGCAGCATCCGTGGTAGTTCTCTTCAAACTGTTTCCCTTCAAGACTATCTCCCATAGATTCCAATCAATGTTGGAGATCCAGTTCTGCATCTTCATCGCCCAAAGATCATACTCCTCCCTTTTTAGGTAAGGAAACTTAGCATTGCTATTAGAGAGACTTAGTTGTTGCAGATGGGTGGAGTTTTGGTTGTTGGTGAATTCAGCATCAACATCTGATCCAGGCATGATAATTTTTGTTATGGTTGTATGGGTGTTCAGAAAAACTTGTCCTTAGTATCGTAGAGACTCTCACGAGGCTCTGATACCACTTGTTGAAACAAACAGACCTTGATAGATCTTGAGCTCGTGGATCGTTATATATGCCTATGTAATCACAAGCACAATAAAAGACAATCTCTACTACTTCTATTTATCAGCGAAATATAAACACAAGTAAATAACTAAAAACTCTGTGATCCTCTATCGATCGTTATATTAACTAAAACTTTGTTTTTCAAATCGGTACATAACTCATTCTATTGTGTTCCTTTTATAGACAAGGAACCCTAAACAAAACCCTAAACCGTTTCCCAAGAAACGTATAAACATAAAACTAAATAAGATATACACAATCACTTCCTAATAAAGCTCATGTATATCCAAACTAAATATACTAAACACGGAATAATCACTTCCGCATAAACAAACTAATAACTATTAAACTTTAGCAAATTATGTCTTCGGCAGAATCCACATTACTTCAGTAGAATCTCTTCGGCAGTAATATCAGCATAATCCAAACTTCACATAATTCCCAACACAAGTCTTGATCAACTTCATTTTTTTCTTGTACACAACATTTTTTTGAACCAGTAGTGATCTTATTTGAGAATTGATTTTGTGAATTTGGTGGATGTTATGCTAAGATGCCTAATTTACTGGAAGTATTTTGATCCAACTTTCTATTTTGAGTTTTCCCTCGAAAATCCATTGCCATGACGACGTAGCAATGGGTGTTGGTGTAAGCCATTGTACATGTTACGTCGTCATGGGAATGGGTTTTTGAGCAGAGGCTAAAAGTAGGAAGGTGTGGCAATGATGCTTGTCTCGTAACACTATCTTACTTGATATCTAGTACATGTAGAGAAAATGAAAAGCACAGTTTTTTTATAAATGACTGAATATATATGTCAATTTGTTTTACCTACAGCACATTAATCTTTGGATTAGCTACATGTGGCATACCAGACCATCAGATATGGACTGGTCTAGGGTAAGCTGCTTTTTCCTACCATTACTGATGAACGGAAGGATGCTTGTCTGGTACGCAAACAAATAAACTTACCCTCTGGGTTGGGGTGATGTTGAACGAGTTTTCATTCCCATAAATCAGCCAGAAACACATTGGTCCCTTGCTGTGTATCAGATCCAGACCGGTCGAGTTACATTCTATGACAGTGGACCTGTATATGATCCTGAAACTCGTCCATTCTATTTGAGTGTGAGGAAATGTCTAGAGACTAGGCTTCCGGAAGTGTTGAAAGAGGCATGTGTTTTTTAGAAGAAGGGAATTGATCCTATGACCTATAGGATTACTTTTAACAATGCTATGAATGTTCCCAAGTAGGGTGGATTGTATGATGATTGTGGTGTGTGAGTCTGCATCTTCTTATTCAGGTTAGCGATCTTTTTAATGGACTATTTGTCATGTTAGTATGAATGTAATCTTGAACGTAAAATAGGTGTACTAGTTGGAAGTGGTATTCTAAGGTGTCAACTAATATATTTGGAAGTGGTATTCTAGGGTGTCGATTGATATAACTGTAATGTGAAATGTAAAACATGTTTACTAGTTTAGCAGCTACATTGGGTTAGTATTGCTATAGTAGGTGTCCACTCAAAATCACACTCTTAACTGAAGCTTATAAATGTACAAGTTAGGGAATGGCAAACTTTTAGATGTGGATAATCCAGTTCAGGCTGCATTGGCGTACCGTGAGAGAATGGTTAGGTTTTATTACAAGCACAAGATCCATATTGGCTGAATGTTTTATGTGCTTGTTTTGTTAAACATTTAGTTGTAGAATTTGTAAACAATTGTATGGTTTATGGGTCTAAAACACGTATGCATGGTTGTCACTTTTATGTTTTGTAAACAATTGACCATCCTTGGCACCCTAGATCAATGTATGTATCCCTCCTGGATAACTTTGGCACCCAATTTTCTATATATATTTGCTGCTCTTATGTTTCTAAATTGTTTTTTATTCCTCCTGGATTGCATGACTAATAAGGTGCAACATAAGCAGTAGCAAACACGGTTCAACATTAAGCGTCTTACATAGTCAAACTAAACAAGTACATTAAGCGTCTTACATCCCCGGTTATAATCCAACAAACCCAGTGATTGTTTTACGACAAGTACATATTCAAACTAAACAAAAAACAAAAGCGTCTTACATAATTCCACAACAACCAAAATAAGGAAAGTAGCAACCCATCTAATGTCTCCGCTAGTTGATCTTACGGGTCAGCCAAGTTAATAGGATCAAATCTTTGCACCATATCAATCTCCATCGATGGTAGTTCCCTACTTGAGCTTCCTCTATTAGATACATTTCCCTACAAAGTTTGAACATTTGTGAGATTTCTTTCTTCGTTAGTTACCAACTAAAATTGTGTTTTTTGAATACAAATATTAGTCACTTACATTCTTTTTCTTTGGCAATGGTTCCCTGCATGCTGTTCTCCTGTGTCCAATGGATTGGCACCTTGAGCACCTTACCGGGGTTGGTTCCTCTACTTGAGATCTTACACGATCTTTGTTTTTGGGTCTTCCAGATTGACGCACTACCAGTATTGGTGGCTTCACAACTTACAAGCCATTAGGAAGTTCCCAACTTGACATTTCTCCTACAGGATAAACCAATCCTTGGTACGTACCTTCCAGTGTTGTTTTCTTGAACCAATCAAAAGCCAAATGGTTACAATCAGACAATCTAAGAAGTCTAGTAACCGCTATCGCATGACCACATGGTATGCCGGAAAGTTGCCATTTAAGACAAGTACATGAATTACTAACTAGATCGACGGTATGTTGTTTTCGACGATCATCTACCATGTAGAGTTTAAACTGTTCAATTCCATACACAACCCAGTTAACGCTCTTCAACATTCTGTCCTGTACTTTCGCGGCAGCCCAATCACTAAGTTCTCCCTCGGGTACATCTGAAATAATATTTACAAAATAAAATAATAGTTCTTTTCATCTTATATTGACTAATAAGGAAAAAAACATATTTTAAGAAGTCCATTACCTTGATATTTGTGTCGACGGTCACAATACCACTGTTGTAAAAGCTTTCTGTACCACTCCATAAGCATTGTTATTGGTACTTTTCTCACATCCCTTGTTAATGCATTTATTGACTCTGCGCTGTTTGAAGTCATGTAGTTGTACCGATTACCAATGCAATGTGCCCTAGACCATTTATCAAACCCATCTTCAAAAAGTTTGTTATAAGCCGTACCATTTCTATAAACCCTAATATCCGAAATCGCTCTATCAAATTCTTCCTCGGTGTAAACTTTGCATGTTTTCCAATATTTTGCCTTTAACTTTCTACTACCGTTCAAACCGCAGTTCATCATCAAATGTCTACAACAGTAACCATGAAATGAATTTGGGAAGACCGTGTTACACGCTTGTCCAATAGAATAATGCCTATCCGATATAATAGCCAAACCTGGTCGTTCCCCTATGCATTCTTTCAATTTGGACAAAAACCATGTCCATGCCTCCCCAGTCTCACCTTGACAAACACCGGTAGCAATAGGTATAATTTGATTGTTACCATCCATTCCAACGACTAGCAAATTTGTCCCAAGGTACTTCCCTTTAAGATGTGTTGCATCAATTATAAGCAATGGTCGCATATACCGTAAAAAACTCCAAATCTGTTTTATGTAGAAATTATTAGTGACACAAAATATAATATATTAAAAAAAAACGTAAAAGAAAAAAAAAGTAAAAAAATACAAATGCTTACCACAACACCAAATGCTATAAAACGGATTTTAAAGTGTCCTTCATCATCGGTAACAATATGTGTTACCGTACCGTCATTTTTCATCTTTAAATTATGACAATAAAATGGTAACTGCTCAAACGAGTCGTTAGGGCAACCATTTACCAATTCCAATGTTCGGTTTCTTCCACCCCATGCTTTCTTATAAGAAATGTCAATTTTATACTCTTGACTAATATCTTCCATTATGTCCTTTGGGGTATAAATTCGACTGCTATCTTTCATCTTGGGTTCGAGTAAATGTCCCAAAAGTTTTTTGGTAGCATTACGGTGATTAGAGTGAATTTGTGTTCTTGAACAAGTGTGAACATTGTAAACTGTTCCTAACCTCCATTTTACACCAGATTTGTTCTTACCAGACACTATCTTCCATTTGCACCCATCTTGCACACAAATTACATCGTACCTAGACTTATTTGTTTTCCTAGCCTTAAATTCAAATCCATCTTTGATAGCTCTTTTAGCAATTGCAAACATGCATAATTTTTTATTATCAAATTCATCACCCTCTTTGAGGATGATAGAGCTATTGTGCATATTTCAATGTATTCGGGATCTTAATTTCAGGACTTGGTGGATCGGGTGGAGGAGGCATATTTTCGAATGTATTTGTTGTTTGCCATTTAAGCAGAAATTGATCATTTAACGAAGATGTACTCCCAAAATTTTCGAAAATTTCATTTTTTGGCTGGTTTATATAGTTATTGGCACATTCATTATTAGATTGGTTGAAATTGTCAAAAGGTTCATTTTGTGGTATTTCCGAATGATTATAAAAACATTGGGGATCAAAATCATTACGAAATAAGGAATTATTAAGATCAAAATCATTAGAAGAAGATGGATTTACCTTTGAACTTTTGACAATCATTTTGATTAAAAGTTTTGGCAATACAGCCTTCGGTTTACAAACTTCGTTAACGAAAAATTCAACATCATCATCATCACCTATGTGGACCAGACCGTGTGGCATTTTGTAAGAAAAACCTAAATCGTATCCTTTGCTAATTTTGAACTTTTTCTTCACAAATGAAACTAACCCAGCATATATAATATCTCTGCTTAGCGAAACATCATAACTATTGCCATCTTCAAAGACAAGAAACACACCAAATTTTTCCATATGAATGGCATGGACATGTGAGAATAAGTTTCAATAATTTTCCATACGAATATATATCTATTAAAAAATTTGGTAAAAGTCGAGCAGTCGATCAATCGATCAGTCGATTAGTGATGAATCGATCAGTGTTTGACGCTCGACCGGTGTTGGGGAGATGGATATTTAATTCCATCTTTATTAAAACCACCTATCATACAATAACTCACATTTAATACCCATTAAATTTACCAGCTTACTCATATTAACTCACATTTAAAATATCATTAAAATTTTCAACTACCTTACCACATTAAATATCCATCTCCCCAACTACCAGTCGAGCAGTCGAGCATGGGACACGTGTCGAAATATGGCTTGAGTTGACTGCTCGACTGGTAGTTGGGAAGATGGGGATATTTAATGCAACAACTACTCAACTGCTCGACTAGTAGTTGGGGAGATGGATATTTAATGTCACATTTAATATAACCAACTAACCACATTAAAATTTTCATCTACCTCACCACATTTATATTAAATGTGTCATTAAATATCCTCATCTCCCCAACTACCAGTCGAGCATGGGACACGTGTCGAAATATGGATTGAGTTGACTGCTCTACTGGTAGTTGGAGAGATGGGGATATTTAATGCAACAACTGCTCAACTGCTCGACTGGTAGTTGGGGAGATGGATATTTAATATCACATTTAATATAACCAACTAACCACATTAAATTTTTCATCTACCTCACCACATTTATATTAAATGTGTCATTAAATATCCCCATCTCCCCAACTACCATTCGAGCATGGGACACGTGTCAAAATATGGCTTGAGTTGACTGCTCGACTGGTAGTTGGAGAGATGGGGATATTTAATGCAACAACTGCTCAACTGGTAGTTGGGGAGATGGATATTTAATGCCACATTTAATATAAACAACTAACCACATTAAAATTTTCATCTACCTCACCACATTTATATTAAATTAAATATATCCATCTCCCCAACTACCAGTTGAGCTGTTGAGCAGTTGAGCACATTATATATACCCATCTCCCTGTGTACTAGTTGAGCAGTCGAGCACGTTTATATTGAATCTCAAAGAATCGTATCCCCAAACAAATTCGTATGGATCGATTTATGTGTCGATGTGGAGCTGGAAACATAGTGCTACGAAAATCACACAAGGAGCATAGTTATGGTCAACTTTTCTATTCATGTCCTCGTTCAAAGGTTAGCTATCTTATGTTTCCCGTATATGTAACTTAGGTGTTAAAAAGTTATTTCATAACAATCTCTTACTTATAATATTTAACAGCCAGCAAAAAAAGAATACGGGTGTAGATTTTTTATGTGGAAGGAAGAATTTGATAACAATCCCGGTTATAATCCTTCACAACAGCCAAATTTTAATTCTCCGGGACCTTCATCTCCACCAGCTTGTACATCTGAACTAACAGAATGTTCCAACTGCAAGTTAAAAGATTTGCAAATAAACATGCTAGAGACAAGAATAAAGATGTTGGAGACCAAACTCGAATTGGCAATGAATCCAGAAAACCACGCATGTATGTCAGGTGCATTGCTAAATGAGCTGTTAGATTCGGTTGGAAATCTTAGTGTGGAGTAGTAATTAACGTATGTTTAATGTGTTGACTTATGTTCGACGTTAGTCAAATTGGAATCAAATGTGTCTCATTTAGTTATTTTATATCTTATATTGTTCGATTGTTGAATACCACATCACATCTAACTAAGTAGATTAAAATATTGAATTAATAGAAAATTACGTGGATTAACAAGTAGAAAATTACATTAATTAAAATTCAGATTACACTTCCACTACTTCCAACTCGACTTTCATTGTTAGGAACACTATCCTTGGAGAAAACCTGAACAACATTTTTTAAAGTAATATTAAGAAAGTGATTTCCAGATTGTTTCGGAGAAAACACAGAAACGTTATGAAGGATCAAAACAGCTCCGACAGTAAGCAACTTTTCATACGTCTCGTCATTAACCACTTTGTGATATATTGAACCTGATATAAAACCTGAAACATCTTTCAATGATACTGTGAGATCACCCAAGACGTTTGGGGTACAAGACTTAATTATAGCAACAACGTTGTCAAGTTTCCCTTTCTTGGTAAATTTCTTGATATGGCAAAACAACCAATCATGATACCGCCATCCGGTTTCATATACTCAACTGCGCTAACCAATGGCCCACTATTAAAATCGGAATCCTCTCCCACATCATACACTACTTTTCTAATGTACTCCTGTGTCGCCATTATACCATCATCCACACCCACATCATACGTCGTTTGAACAATACCTGCAGGACCTCGTATTATCCTAATCGGCATTTTAGCATAATTTTGAGTTGTAGTGTTTCCATATGAAACTGGTAGTTGGGAGGTGGCTGATAGTCGGAGATCGGAGTCATCTATATCAAGTAATTCTTCCCAATTTGGTGGTGAATTCATTTTGTTGTTTACTTTCTAGAACACTAGCAGATATATAATTGTTTGTGTGGAAATTCCACATGTTATTAACTTATATTTATATCGACAATCACACAAGAAACATTAAATGTACCATCTCCCCAACTACCATCTCCCCAACCACCAGTCGAGCAGTCGTACAATATTTAATAAAACGACCATACACTAGCAATATGATACATTAGCAAGATAAGTTAAATATATACATATTAATGTTTGCATAACCTGTTTACAAAAAATGACCATACTCTAGCATATTAATGTTTACATAACATGTTCACAATAAGCCATTCGTAAATGGCAAACGACTATACACCAGCATACACTAGCATACCAACAGTAGCATACCAACAACAGAAGTTATATTGTTTACATAAGTTAGATTGTTTACAGAACTTAAATGTCAAATGTCTCTCGGAATTGGAATCTTGTATTTCCATAAATATTCAGCAAAATACTCACGGTAAGCCAAAGCAGCTTGGACAGGATTCTTCACCTTCAATGATAGCTTATGAGACAACCTGTACAAAAGTAAACACACCTAAACACCACAATCCCCATAAAGACCACCTTGTTTAGGGACATCAGGTGCATACTGAAAGGAAACATGATAGTTATTTGCATCGATTTTCTTCTTTTTCATCACCTCACTCTCAACAAGATACGTGGGTAGTTGACAAGCAAAAACTTCCCTTAAAGTTAGCCACCACCTACGTGTTTCAACTTTCGGGCTCCCAAGGTTGTCATATAAAGTTATAACACCTGTTTTGATGGATAGTTCGCCCAGGAACCAGTGTGTTTCAGGTTCATTGATTGGAAAGAACACCTAAAGATGTAAATAGTTGCATCAGATTCATCGGAAAGCCAAATGATTATAATGTTTACAATCACAAAAAGTCTCCATCTGAAATGGAAGTTTGACAGTCGAAAGTAAGGCTCAGATCTTAAAATGTATTAACGGTACAAAAAACCCGCCATGGCTGCAACCACATTCCCTAAGATGTGGCTACCCTGCCAAGATACGGGTGTCATTAAATTCTAGTCCGATAAACCATTTGCAGAAAAGGTTCATCATCGCCTTACTAAAACTAAATCTGTTTGAAGGACCAACCTTGAAAAATTTGCCTCTTTTCGAAAAAGTAAGCCCCCGGTTACAAATGTCAATTTTATATTTTTGACTGCTAAAAGTAAGGCTAAGATCTTCAAATGTATTATCGGTACAAAACACCCGCCATGGCTGCAACCACATGACCTAAGGTATGCCTACCCCGCCAAGATACGGGTGTCATTGAATTATAGTCTGATAAACCATTTGCAGAAAAGGTTCATCACCGCCTTTCTAAAACTAAAACTGTTTGATGGGTTCGAAAAAGTAAGCCCCCGGTTACAAATGTCAATTTTATATTGTTAGACTGCTAAAAGTAAGGCTCAGATCTTAAAATGTATTAACGGTACAAAACACCCGCCATGGCTGCAACCACATGCCCTAAGGTGTGGCTACCCTGCCAAGATACGGGTGTCATTGAATTATAGTCCGATAAACCATTTGCAGAAAAGGTTCATCATCGCCTTTCTAAAACTAAAACTGTTAACGACCTCTCTTGTCAACGCAACCCTTCAATATGGTGTCATTGAATTATAGTTTGACAACGTTCAACTGCTCAACTACATTCATATTATGACATGTGTCATTCTCTAGTACTTTTTCTATGGTCCACTAAGTGTCACATCAAATCTTTACGCAATCTCTCAAGATACCAAAGGCCGTGATAATTAATACGTTCTTGCATGTTTTCGGTTCCAATTCCACAAAAGGCCCTGATCAATAATAGACTGTAGTTCTCAAAGAAAGATGGGAAACAAAAGAAAATGATGCGAAAAAGTAATCTGCACCAAATTACTTGCCACATCATTCTTTTTAGTGTCCCATCTTTCTTTGGTGAAATGCACTCTACCGCTGATCAGGGCCTATTGTGGGACTGAATCTAGCAACATGCATAAAACAAGAGAAAATTACCAAAAGAGGCCCAAAATCCAAGGTTGGTCCATTTTCTATACACTTTGCTTAGCATCTGTAAGCAAATAAGTAATGTTTGACATTAACAAGGCTCAAATCTAGAAATGTATGAACGGTACAAAACTGTTAGGTCACCATATTAGTAACACAAGCATCAATATGTAAGAAAGATAGATAAGATGATCGGTTGAACACTTAACACACACACACGTATGAATGAGACAAGTTATGCGTAGGAGTGAAATGATAAAATGAACAACCAACCCTCAAGTGAGGGTTTACAAGATTATTTATAGGAAGGAACTAGGGCAACATGCAAGTTACCTTCCTTTCCTTTATGGGCTTGGGCCAAGGCTTATGGGCCTTCTACATAAGCCTTAGCATAATAACAAACGTAAAGGCCATAATTAAGCTAACTATTACATATTAATTACTAACACTTGAATTCTAGTATAGGAGTGATTCCAACAATCTCCCCCTAAGTGTTAGTGATTGGTGATATAAACGTTGTAGGTGCTGACGTAATAGAAGCTTTGACGTCTTCTGACATTCTTCTTTCTTGTGAGAAGAAGTGCCTTGATTCGAACAATCTCCCCAGTGTAGGGAAATTGTTTCCTATGAAGTATACTGCTTTGACGTCATCATTTACTTTGTTCTTTGATCTTTGTTCTTTGTGATGGTAGTGATATTATGTTGTGGTTGTCTGGATCATGTCAGCTTCGTTGCTCCAGTGTCTCCACGTCTTTCTCCAACATGCTCACACGCCCTTTAACGTTGGATTTCAATACTGATGTAGTTCTCTTAGTCTTTAAACTTTGTAGATTCTTTGACTTTGATGAAGAATCATTCTGACTTTGTGTTGCCTTTTGAGAGAACTTAAATTAGTGATGTTGTAGGTATGAGCATGTGGAGAATCTGCACGATCTTTTCCACCCGCAAGCATCCATAAGAATAAAACATAAAACATGGGTTAGAAATAATCCAGCACTTAAAAGTTTGAACTTCGAGAGTGTTAACAGCATAGTGTGAAAACACAACTCTATTTCTCACAAAGGCTGTTCCTGAACTGGAGTCCTACAAGTAAGATAACGCGATGTACTGAAATACATCTACAGCTCAGATGAGCCGCGGAGGTACACCAAAGCATCACCTCACGACTGTAGACCGTTTGAGACACACTAAGCGTAATCCATGGGGAGTTACCGAAGTGACCTGTTGTCAGGGCTGTTTGATGTTGACCCTGGAAGGAGTTTCCATTCAATCACTGAGGATCACATTTGTGAACCCCTCATAAATGTTCTCGACAGATTGCTAAGATCTGTGAAGGACTCGATATTGTATTACTTGCGTCCTTATTGTTGAACGACAAGTAATGAAATGTCAAGTGTACCTAAGAGATCTTTTTATGAATCTCGTGGCTCTAGACTCAATAGTGCGCTTTGGTTTTCCTGAGCAGAGACTAGGGAGAGGGTCTCCTTCTTCAATACCGGCAATCTCTAAGAGAAAGCTGATAGTTTACGTAGGGTTCCCTGTGAGAATGAAATAAGCTTCTGTTGAGAGAAACTTGAGTGGCTAAGAAGGTTTACTGCATGCGTCACTGGGTCCATGAAGACTTTAATCTTCAATACCGGTGTTATCTAGTGACAACCAGTAGCATATGATTTGAACCCGGTGTCTGCCCTAAGTTGAACCATCTGGAGGGCTATTTCTTTTCACCCTTTTCTTTACTTTTCTTTTTAATTCTTCAACTCCTTCTTTCTCTGATTCTCAATTTCTCCTTTTTATAATCATACCTAAGGACTTCTAATTCTAACTATTAGTGGTGTCCTTGGGTAGATCCCTCCGGCTCTGGCGGATCATAGGACGGTTATTCCTAACCTTAATCACCTTATAACTCCATTGCCACAAAACCAATTTGCATGAAAATCTCTCAAAGTATTTATGAGTAAGAAACATTTTGTAATACTTTGAGAGTTTTATATTTTGCATAAATACTCCCCCTCCACACGTGCTTAAGTATTTTGACATAAATCTGCGCGGTGAGAGAAGAGCGTGCACTTTTGAATTGATCAACTCAAGATAGACAATCCCTCGCGAGACACGGTTACGTTACATAGTTAAAGAGTTACATTGTCAGCTTTTAGGTGACAACTAGCTCTAATAACTACCTTGAAGGTGTAGACAAACCTCGAAAGGTTGTCAAACCTGTTAAAGTTCATGTCTATCAGGAGTTTCTCGAAAGGTACGATCTACTCGGATAAGTCTTGGAAGACAAATCTTTTCGATGTATGACTGTTCAGATTTCGTCAATTCATGGGTTGAAGTCTTATCACACGAAGATTCAATAGCAATTCACAACATATTTCTTATCACATAATTTTTCTCCCCCTCAAAAATGGCATATAAATGTTATTTTTGACTAAATTTGATATCGAATATGACCATTTCAAGTTTTATGGGAAGATTACCATGAAGAATGATTTTGTGAACAAAGTTTTTAAGCAAATACTCCCCATCAACAAGTGATATTAACTTTTGAGGTTTTGAAAATCATAAGGGGAAGTACTTGTCCTTTTGAGCAAAACTTTGAAAAGTAAAAGTTTTTAATAGTTTTACTCAAAAGTAAGAAGCTTTCACTCCTTTTATAGGATTGTGGCACTGAAGCGTACCACAGGGTCCTTTCATTACAAGTACGGGTTGTACACTGTTATGTGTGCACAAGCCATTGTCATATATAAATCACACAACCAAGTAATGATAATGAAACAAATCAAGGGTTACCAGGAGATTCAGGTAGTCCAGCAATAACTCCAGGAATGCGTTCTGGACGTTGATAGCCTGTGAGAGATATGTTGGGTCGACCACCTACGAAACTCTCCAACGTTCTGAACTGGTCCCTTCTAAACAACCTTTCATCAATGCGCGTGATGATCTTCTTCACATCCCTTCTCTCCCTTGAATTCCATCTCTTCGGTGACCCAATGCCTTGTTGTATCACCTTTAACCGGTAAGCTAACTCATCCCTGACTTTCTTCAGTGTATGATCCCCAAACTTATGAAGATATTTACACGCCATTAAGCAATTTCGGTGTTGTTCACTACGGTAGACTACTCCAAATGGTTTGCTGATGAGGGTGTACTGAGGAAGATGGTTAATGTCAGGAAGGTCGAGCTGTGGTTTAGTGAGGTTAACACGCGTCTGATACGATTCCAAGGCAAGTTGTATGTCTTCTACACGTTCCTGGATCACTATGCTTCTGATGAAGATTAGCAAGGACTTGATGTATTCACGTTGTATTTCTGTAGAGAAATGTCTCATTCGACCCTGTACCTTGGCAAGATACATATCTTCAATGTCGTTGAGAGACAATCTCTGAAAGTCCGCTTCAAAGAATTCATAGTCCTCTTCGTCTTGCCTTTTGACCACTATTTTCTTGAGTAATGTGTAGTCCCATTTAGACGAGAGAGTAACATGCTTGATAGCAACGATCCCTTTATCACTTGACACTTCATGCTTTGATGTGAGTACCTGGCAGCTTTTGTAGAAGATTCTTCGGCGTTCAGGCCAATGGTGAATCCCATACATCGCATCAAGGTCATACTTTTCCACGATGTTGGCAAACATGTGAGTAGCATTTTCCTCGATGGCTATGCTGTTGGAGTATATTGCTGCAGGGAAAGGAAGTGTGAGTGATGTAGCGTATTTCTTGGAGACATCGCTACCATGTATAAGAAACTCTAGGTCGTTGTTGAAGAAATAACGGAATGGAATCTTGGGTAGATCCGGTTGGCCAATTGTAGGTAGAAGTCTGGTCCAGTTTGTGTAGTATGGAGCCTTGTCTTTTCTTGTGAAGTGAATGTTAGCTTCAGGATTGAGCCAATCAATGTTGTTAGACATGGCTAGTGCTATGTTTTCAAGATGATATTCAACTTCAATAGCACTTTTAGAGCTATCTTTGAGCAATTGAAAAGCTTCATTCTTAATGCATCTCAACTCTGCTTTTGTCATCTTCTTCACTCGAAACTTTTCTTGAAGTAACTTTGCATGCTCCAATGTTCGACCATCTACCATTTCTTGACCTTCTAGTAGTGAGGGAGTAGCATTAACAAGTGTAGAAAACCAGTCATATTCAGCGGTTGTATCGTCATCTAGCCATGAGACAACATCAGTCTTAGTCGTCTTCTTCTTCTTCTTTGACTTTGATGAGGATGCTGGTTTCTTTGTTATGTCGGGAGAGGTGGGTTGTTGTTGGGGCTCATGGAACTCTTCATCGTCACCACCAGTGTATTCGAAATGATCACCGGTTTTTTTTGTGGATGGTGGTAACTCAGAGTCCTGAGGTTTATCAGCAGTAGAACATGGAGGAGATCGTCTTTCTGTTGGAGTCCTTTGGGGTGGTGGTGACATAGAGGATGAATCATCAGTTTTCTTTAGGCGTTTAGGCTCCTTATCTTTATCCTTATCCTTATCGTCATCGTCTCTTGGACGCTTAGGCCTTTCAACTTCTGCTCTGCATGCTGTTTTAATTTGGTATTCTAGCAGTGCGTCAAACAATTTACCTTCATCAGAAGTAGATGTTGCAGATCTTTTTGACATTTGTGTTACCAGCTTGGAAACCAATTCAGCATCGGAGAACACTATAGGATCAGTTGGGTTGATTGTTACGGTTAGAGGTGTTGATCTTATAGTTTGCTTAGCCAATTGCATGAGATTCGGATAGAGTTGTCTGTTGAACATCTCTCTTGTCACGCCAGGAACAGTGTCGAGAAGGAACTTGTGAGTATATTCTCTTGCAGTCTTCTCCATTTCCTTTTGGAAATCTTCTTTGAGAAACTTCTGGATATGCTCCCTTTCGTCCAACATCTCGTTTATCCCGTCTTGAAGAAAATTGAGCCTGTCAACGAGTTGATTCAGCTTTTTGTTGGTCACGTCTTTCTTCCGGACTTGCTTGACAGCTTTGACAATCTTTGTCTTATCCTGGGATATCCAAGAGTCGGTTGGTTTCTTTACTGACTTGGATGTGGATCTGGTTGTGCCTTTGGATGGTGGTGGAGATGAATGAGAGGATGAGTCTGATGATGATAAGACATGAGGAGACTCAGGGTCTTTAGGTGGCTCAGAAGTTAGTTCCTTGGAACGTGCTGGACTATCTAGAAGAAAATCATCATAATCAACTTCGTCATCTTGTCTAGAATTAGCCATTTCTTCAGCCTTAATCCTGGCTTCTTTATCTGCTTGAGCTTGAGCTTCATCTGCCTTCTCTTTAGCTGCAAGCTCAGTATCTTCATCAGGAATTTTCTCAGACTTCTTCTTTTCTTGTTCCTCAAAGTCATAAGTGATAGTTTCCTCCAGTGGCTTTTTTTGATCGTGGGTGGTAGTACCAGTTCCCTTATCGGGTTGATTAACCACATCAGGAACTGGTGTAGATAGAGCACCACCACTTGACCCTTCGGGGCCACGAGTTTGTTGTAGTTTAAAATGTTCAGCAACGTGTTAGAGTCTTAAATTCTTCACCTTTTTCCTGTAGTCTCTGTCTTCATCCAGTGGCTCTTTGTCCGAGCTTTCCTCTACCTCTGGCTCAGCAACTGGGGTTTTACCTTTATCAGCTTTTGGACTTAGAGGTTTTTCAACAGTCAGTGGGTCATCGATGGGAGTTTCTGAGTAGGTAACCTCTTTATCGGTGTCAGTATCCTCTGAGTCCTCGTCCTTTATTTGTGGTTTAGGTTTGAGAATAGGGATAGCATCCTTGGACGGAATTTTCCTTTTGAGAACATGAGTCCTCTTAGGATACTTTCTCGTACTTTCAGTGCTCGTTACACTTCCAGCACTACCTCTTCTTGTTTTCCTAGTAGGTGTACCAGAGGATTTGTCATCAAGGAAACCTACTTTTCCTGCTTCAACTGCTACCAGATATCCTTTGTACGAATAAAGTCCTTTGATATCATCAGTAAGGAGATGATCTGGCAGCACTGCACCTTGTTTCTTTGTTGTTGATTCCTTAAATCTGACAGTGAGTGTGGGCTTATACAACACGGAGTGTTGTTTGGGGTCATTAAGTCTCAAAGGAATATCAGGATTATACCCTAGAGCTCTTTGGATCAACAGTTTCGTGTATCTGATATACGGGATCTTGGTGCCAGGCCTTTTAAGGTAAGACATCATGTCATCCCATATCAGAGCTTCAACTTCTATGTCTTTCATGTTGACCAAAGCCCAAAATATTTGTAGTTCCATGAGCTTGGGATGTTCATGACCACTATCACGTCCGGAAACGGATTTGGCAATCATTATGTAGAGGGTTCTCCATGGCTAGGGAATGTTCTTGAGATCAACAGATGAGTGCTTTGTGATAACCCCGGTAGCTTCATCATAGCCGATGTCGACCATGAACTGGAGAACGACCTCTTCCGTTGGAGTAGCATTGTATTCAGTAGGCTCGATGACAAGAATCAGAAGAATAGCCCTCAAATCTGCTGGCGTGATGGTGACTTGTTTGTTGTTAAGAGTCACAGTCACGGCACTTTGACCTTTCACCTTTTGTATAGTGTGCCAGATTTGGTGAATGTAGATCTCAGGTACAGTAGCAGAGTTTGTGAGCATGTTCTGATAAGGGTGAGTCTTCAGAATATCCACTGCAATCTGACACGAAGACTCAGAACAAGAGAAGTTATCAAAATCAACTCTTAGGTTGTTCTTTCCGATCTTCATTGGGTAACCATTAGGGAAGATATCTTCAATGGTGAGAACATTTGGTGCATCCACATTTTGCATTTTAACGTCCATATCGTGATCTGAAAGATATTTAGCCAAAAGAACCAACATATCGAAAGACATTACGTTAGTCAACTGTTGATTTTATTGTCTATTTATTGAATGTGATATGTCAATGATTGTTACGAGTCTAATGTCACTTGTTAGTCCAATAGTCCAAAGACGTTGTGATAAGTTTCGTGAGTAGATTAACTTTGAGTTTTAAAGTCCAAGTTTTCACTTATTTTCACAACTTATTAAACATTTAAGCTTATTGGTGACATTTTGGTTTAGTGACGTTATGATATATTTATTTACAAGTTTACACGCATAACAATTCACAATTTTTGTTAAAACTAGGCTTAGGCGTAGGTTTTGCAAGCTTATGCGTAAACAAGAGTAGTTATATGCGTAAGCATAAGCTTATGCGTAGGATCTTGACTTACGCGTAAGAAATGTTACGCGTAGGAAAAGAGGGCCTTAGGCATAAAGCTTACGTGTAAGCGTATATGGAACCTTACGCGTAAGGCTTACTCGTAAGAGTGAACCTTATGCGCAAAGGTTACTGTTTATGCATATCCTTCACAGGATACGCGTAGTCCCTTTGTAGAACCTTACGCGTAAAGGTTACACATAAGATTTCTCATACGCATAACTTGCTATGCGTAAGGTGATCCTTATGCGTAGAAGTTCTAGTAGCCTTGATTCCGAATTTTCACGCGTAGAAATCCTGAAATAAGTTCATCATAACGTCTATTATTAACACATACAATCAATCCCATTCAGTTATCACATGGACACTCAATTAACACAGGTTACGCGTAGAGCACTCATACGCATAAAGCTTAAACCCTAGTTTTCAAGAATTACGAGTAAGGATTCTAGCCATAGGATTGACACCAAACTTTTTCTGGGATGTCTAAGAAGCCTAATGAGTTGCTTTATCCAAGTTTTAACATCAAAACCTAAGCAGATCAAAAATACCCCAACTTCTATGAACATAAACCCTAATTTTCAATTTTCACACAATTGTTGTTTCTGGGTAAGTTTTGAGTGTGGATATGATTAATTCAACACATAAACAACATCTTTTAACCATCTAATTAACCAAAAATTCTCACACTTGAAAATACCCAATTCACGCATAAAACCCTAATTCTCAAAATCGTTCAAATGATGTATCTGGGTGAATTTGTTTGATGAAAACAGTTAATATATGAACATTTAAGCATTTTAACACCATTTTCATTAACACAAACACACAAATGAAGAATTTGTGTTCATGGCTTACGCGTAGAACACAAATCTCACTCAAACACAAGATTGGACTGTTGGATTTGCATAGGAATCAAAACCATTGTTTGAAAACATGTTAAGATTATGAAACCACTTACAAATTGATGATCAAAAACACGGATTTGAAGGTTGAATTTTAGGCGTAGGATTTGGGTGGTTGAGTATTAAATGAGGTGAAGTTAATGAATTTTGAAATGTTTTATTAAAAATACTTTGAGCATTTGACACTTTCAGTCCCTCCACCTTAACCATTTACATTTAACGCCCATAACTTCCATTTTGGTTACCAAAAGTATGATTTATGGAAAGAAAACTTGACGACACTCCCCCTCGACTTAAGAAATAATGAAATTTTATAAATTTTGAGTTCGAGGAGTGTCAGTAAACCAGAAATATGACCACCATTAACAAAGAAACAACCGAGATGAGGTAACATGCAAGTACAAGGTTTTATGAAACCGAAAAATATTTACTTTCTCCCCCTCAACACTTGACTGAGAAAATACTGAATTTTGAAAGATTTAAGTTTTGACGGAAGATTTGTACTTGCCATGTTAAAAGAAATATAGATAGAAAAATATTTTTGTTGTTTTATCAGATTTTATAATTTTGTATTTTGTTTTTGAAAATATTTACAAAAGAAGTTTAGTGTTTGACTGGTGTTAAGAATGTTTTAAAAGCTCATCCAGTTCCTCTGGAGTCAAACACCGCATACCAATCCGGTGGACCAACTCATTAAACCTAGCAGGAGCTAAGGCTTTGGTGAGAAGATCTGCCAGTTGGTATTCAGTACCCACAAAGTATAATTCAACGGTACCCTTTTCCACGTGCTCCTTGATGAAATGATATCGAAGATCGATGTGCTTTGATTTTGAGTGTTGAACAGAGTTGCACGAGATCGCAATAGCACTTCGATTGTCGCAGTACATTAGGATTCTGTCAAATACGTAACCATAGTCTTTGAGTTGTGTTCTCATCCAAATGACTTGAGCACAACACGCCGACATGGCTATATATTCTGCTTCTGTTGAGGACAGCGATGTACAATCCTGCTTCTTCGATTGCCATGATACCATTTTATCACCAAGAAATTGTAGAGCTCCTGAAGTGCTTTTCCGTGAATCTAAGCATCATGCGTGATCAGCGTCTTAAAAAGCTATTAGTTCAAAACCAGAATCCTTCGGATACTAGATTCCCAAGTTAATGGTTCCCTTGATGTATCGGAGGATTCTTTTAGCCTCTGAGAGGTGAGTTTCAGTTGGTCTCGACTGATAACGGGAGCAAAGATATACAGCAAATACAATGTCAGGTCTACTGGCTGTTAGATACATGAGAGACCCAATAATACTTCGGTATTTGGTAGGGTCAACCAATTTCCCATGTAAATCAGCGTCCAGTTTCTTAGTGTGTGTCATTGGAGTTGCATAGGTATCACAACTTGTCATTCCATGTTTGTTTAAAATTTCAAGGGCATATTTGGACTGACTTAAGAAAATACCACGGGGTGATTGATGAACTTGTAATCCAAGAAAGAATGTAAGTTCGCCCATCATGGACATTTCAAAATGTTTTTTCATATGTTTTAAAAAAGCGTTTGAGTATTTTAGGTGTGTTTACCCAAAAAAGATGTCATCCACATAAATTTGAACAATTAAAATGTGTTCCCCGTGATATTGTATGAAAAGTGTTGGGTCGACCGAGCCTTTAGTAAAATTATTGGTGATAAGAAAGGATGATAACTTATCATACCACGCCCGGGGGGCTTGTTTGAGACCGTAGAGAGCCTTGTTCAGTTTGTAAACGTGGTTCGGGAACTCTGGATCAACGAATCCTTCTGGTTGGCTGACATAGACCGTTTCTTTCAGTTTCCCATTCAGAAAAGCAATTTTGACATCCTCCTAAAAGACCGTGATGTTCATGTGAGCCGCGAATGCCAGAAATATCCGAACAGCCTCAAGACGAGCAACCGGTGCGAATGATTCTTCAAAGTCAATACCCTCTTCCTGTCTATAACCCTTAGCCACCAGACGTGACTTATTTCTGATAACTGTACCGTCAGCATCTAACTTGTTTTTCCAAATCCATTTCAGACCAATAACATAGACCCCTGTTGGTTTTTGAACCAATTCCCATACTTCAAGACGATTAAACTGATTAAGTTCTTCTTTCATGGATTCTATCCAGCTGTCATAAGTCATTGCTTCTTTAATGTTTTTAGGTTCAGATTGGCAGACAGTGAGTGCATAAATGCAATGTTCACTGTCTGTGTGAAGACGTTGTCTTGTTACGACTGGTTGAGTTGGGTTACCAATAATGTTTTCTAGAGGATGGTCTATCGTCCAACGATGTGTGGAAGGTTGGTGTTGATATACATTATGCAGATTAGGAGGACTCAAATGGCTTGTAGATGATTCCGCAACATCAGGTGCAGTAGTTTCATTAGCAAACGGGTTAAAGAACGCATTTGGATCATAATCTGCAGGTGGGGGTACTTCATTGTTCAGAACATCATCAGCTGGTTCAGCGTCGTTGGATGCAGTTTGTTCAACTGTTGTTGTAGAGTCAACTGGTGGTGCTTCTTCAACAGTAGTTGTTGTAGCAGGTGTATCAGGTATTGGATTATGATCAGGTTGAGCAGCGGAAACATTGGATACACCTGGAGCACGTTCATCAATAGCATCACTAAACAGAGGAGCAAATAGCTTTTCCATTTGTTGACGAGTAAGCTGGGGGCTTAGTTCAGCTGATGATGAGGTTTGAGGGAAGTTTAAACGGTTGTGACCGGGTTCCAAGCTGTTATGCTCAGGAGCCATTTCTGTAAGCTCATCGAAATTTGCATGAATCATTTCCATAACCTGCTTTGTACGACGATTCCAGATCCGATAACCTTTAGAATTCTCACAGTATCCAATAAAAAATCCAATGTCAGCTTTGGCTTTGAGCTTACCAAAGTCATCACGATCATTATTCGGATAACAAAGGGATCCAAATACATGAAAGTGTTTGAGATTCGGTTTATGGTTGTGGATAAGCTCATAAGGTGTTTTGTTGTGGCGCTTGGTAATCATTGAGCGATTCTGAGTGTAGCGTGCAGTTGACACGGCTTCAGCCCATAAGTAATCCGGAAGTTTAGCATTGATTAACATCGTTCTTGCAGCTTCCACTAACGTGCAGTTTCGTCTTTCAACAACTCCGTTTTGTTCTGGTGTACGTGCAATAGTTGTTTGATGCTCAATTCCCACTTTCTCATAAAATGCACGAAGATTTTGATTCAGAAATTCAGTTCCTTTGTCTGTTCTGATTTGTCTGACTGTGTTTCGGAGCTGAACTTGAATTTTCGTGAGAAAGGTGATGATCATCTGTGGAGCTTGATCTTTACTTCGAAGAAAATAAACCCAAGTCCATCTTGAGTAGTCATCTATAATTACCAAGATGTAGCGTTTGCCATTAATCGTCTGCACGCGCATCAGGCCACAAAAATCCATGTGAAGAAGATGAAGTACATGCTGTGAGCTGTGTTCCACCTTTGAAGGAAAATGAGCACGAGTGCTTTTCCCTTGTTCACAGGCTGAGCATAGGTGATCTTTAGAATACCGAAATCTTGGGAGACCTTCAACTAGTTTGTATCGAGCAAGGTTGGTTATGGTTTGAAAGTTTAGATGTGAGAGACGACGGTGCCATAGCCCGGATTTTGTAGATGTAGCTTTAGAAAGTAGACAGATGGGAGATGAAGCAATCATGTCTTGCATTGAGATTGTGTAAAGACTTGATGTGCGTTGACCAGACATAAGATCGTTTCCTTGTAGATCACGAATGAAACAAGTTTTCTCCCTAAAAGCAACTTCCAAATCTCCATCACAAAATTGACCGACTGAGAAGAGATTGTGACCGAGACCTTCCACATAATAAACTCTGCTAATTTCGATGTTCCCATTGATGTAATCTCTGAAGCCCATGATAGCCGCGAAGTGATCATTCCCGAATCTGACAGTGCCAATGAACTTTGATACAAAGTTGGATAATAGTTTGAGATTGCCTGTCATGTGTCGGGAACATCCGCTATCAACAACCCAGAGGATGATATGTATCACCTGCATTCAACACAGACGACATAGATGGAATAGAAGTAGATGTGGAACCCGAAGAGTTAGAGGGTTCCAATGCAGATATAGATGAAACACACATGTTCATGATTTTAGGTATCCATGTAAAGCCAAGTGTATTATGTAACCATTTCTGCCATCTCCAACTAGTCTTTTCTTTAGTCTTAGTGAATGCACTAGGTGGTACTATGATCCGTGGAGGTGATAATGGAGCTATAGGGACATCAATGCTTATCTTAGAATCTAAAGAGGGCGGTTTACCAAGCACAAACTTATAAGCTTTAGTGGGCCTAGAGGTATTCCGTTTCTTAGGATTCCGTAAACGAGACAAGATAGTTTTAGCAACACATTTATCATGACAATCAGAAAGCATACTTTTACGACATATAACACAAGAAGCTTCAAACTTAACATCAAAAGTACTTAATGGTTCAGAATTCTTTACATCACTTGTTCTATTACATTTATCTAACGCAATGTCTAAAGTGGGTGTAACTTGAGTCTTATTCAAAGTCCTAGGGTGTTCTTCTACTTCAGCATTCTTTATTGATCTTTTCTTACGTCACAACTTCATGTTCTTCCTTGTATTGCTCCTAGGCTGTGAAGTGCAGGCGTTGGGAAAAGAGGAAACTATTCCTGTTTCAGTAGAGGGAAGCACATTATGGTTTGTCATTAGATGTTCTAGAGTCATTTTGAATCTGTTTGGGTGCAGTTACTTTTGTGTTACTATCCTTATCTTGCTTAAGTAGCACCAACTCTGCCTTTAGATCATGGATTTTCTGTAAAAAAATCTAGATTTTCAGAACGAGTGAGTCCGTCTCGTCGTAAAACATCTTTGGTATATGCCAGATGATTATCAACATCTTTTGACGCTTTAGCACGAGTCTTTTTGAGTAAATCAAATATCAACATCTTGTTCATATTTTGAGATTTGACACTTCAAAGACACATTTTGGTCATCCAGTTGCTCAAGTTTAGGACAAAGAGTTTTGGTATGCAACTGGTTGATTTTTTTTTGCAAAGCGAGTTCACGATTATGACAATCTTTTTGACACCATTGAAGACGACGTTTTGCATTTGAAAGTTCGTTTAACAAACGTTCATTTTCATCTTTTAAAGACTTGATTTGTGATACAATATCAGTATTCTCAACAATTTCAACAGAATCAACAAAATCAACAGTGATAAAATCAAATGCATATGCAAAAGAATGTAATAACACAACATTATGGATATCAGCAGAGATAACATCTTCCAAGAGTCGATCAACATCTTTTCGTAACATCTTCTTTTTATGTTTTGTTTTAGAAATCGATGTTTCAGTTTGTTCGAAAACTCTTTTCATAAGTCCAAGCTCCTTGTGAAAATCACTTTCCCAATATATAGCACAATTTTTCAAATTTTGGACATGAGGTAAAATTCTTTTATGAAGAATATCTCTTTGTGCACGCGCAAGAGGCGATTGAAAGTGTTCAACTTTTATTTCAGAATGAAATTCAATTTCACGTTCCAAAAGTTTGATGTCCGAAATGAATGTTTCAAAATATTTTATAACTTTACATTGTTCGGCTAATGGTTTTATTTCACTAAGTGAAGGTAAAGGACCATTAATTTGTACAGAAGTAGATGTGATAACCCAAGGTGTGTTAGAAAAATCCTTTTGTGCAACGAAAGTGATGGCTTTTGAATAGTTAAATGGTTTGTTATAAACAACATATTGTAATTTTGATCGACTCTCGTCTTCTGCATCTAATTCCTCTTGACGATTATATTCAACAACACTCATAATGGAATCATCAACTCTATGTTCTGCACTGTAAACTTTAGGATTTGGTTTGAATGCTCTATTTGAAAACTTAGGCTTGTAATCAGCAAGATTCGGTCCATATCCATTTGGATTTGGTTTGAAAGTAAACTTTTGAATCGTTGTGATTGATTCACCATGTTTATAAACAACAGTTCGAAACTCTTTGATTTTGTTTTGTAAGTCGACAATTTCCTCAAGATAGTCATCTATTCATTTCGTGGAATGCTTTTTGTACTCAGAGAACTGTTTTTGACAAGTTAACAACTCAGACTTGGCTTTTTGAGTTTCCAAGGTAAGAGCGTTAAGTTGTTGTTTATGATCATGTTTCAGTTGTTCTATTTGAGACAACAAAGCATTCTTGGATGCGACTAGATCACGTATCTGTCATTCTAATGATTTTTCCTTTTGATGAGATTTAGCAAAAGCGACCTCAAAACCTTGTTCACGTTTTTCTTGAGTTTTGAAAACGTTGAGTTGCATTTTTAAGCATTCATTATCCCTAGTTAACAGTGCATTTTTGTCCTTTAATTGCTTTCAAATTTCAAGTCGAGATTCTTGGTCTTTAATTAAGGTCATGAGCTCAACTTCTAGATGAGACAAAGGTTCATTTTGTTCAACGTGAGTCTCAAAATAATCACTAGTTAGATCCTCAAGTATAACCACAGAGTCAACTTGATTATCAATGGTAACCATAAGGTCATCTTGATCGTCAAATATAACTACGGGGTCTATTTTATTATCTTCGGAATGAGATGTAGACGGCCCATGTTGAACACTTTGATCCTTGTCGGATGTAGATGTTGGCTGAGATATCATATCATTAATGAGTAAAGTTTGATCCGGTACCTGAGACAAGCCGTCAGTGTCATACAATGGGCATGTGTCACTCATGTGGAGAGCTTGCACGTGTGCCATCAATATCACTATTGCATTAGCTTGCAAGTCCTCCATGTCATCATCAGAATCTGCATCTGCCATGAAGCTGTGTTCCTTGTTGGTAAGAGTTCCACCAGCTTCATCCTTGAGAGCCAAGAGTAAAGCCTCTTTGTGATAAGTGCTGCCTCTTCTCCTCGGCTTTGGGCATGCATTAGCCAGATGACCCTTCTCATTACAGTTATAACAGCGAAGACCATTAACCCCATTCTGAGCATTACCCTGTTCAACCACTTGGGCCCTTTTTGTTGTGGAGCACCCATGTTATTCCTTCCCATTTGATTAAACCCTTGACCACCGCCCATCTGACGAACATTACCACGATTCTGAACTTCAACACATCCATTGTTAACAATAGCCTGATTCCTTGTATTAGATGAGGTACGAATGCGATTGTTGGATTTGTTAGAGTATCGGCCGAAGGCTCTAGCAATCATGACAAACCCTTGTTGCAATGCATCCAAAGCTTCTGCATCTTCATTGGATTCACTGTAAAGTGCTTGATCATTGTTGTTGTTGTATGGAACCAATTGAGTTTCTTGAGATTGTTGCTTTGATGGATCATATGGTGTGATTGTTGCAGTTGGTTGAGCAGTGGGTTGTGGAGGATTCGTGAATACAGTTTGTAATGTCGGGAATTGAGGATAACAAGCTTGAGCCCACAATGCTAATTGTTGATTGTCCGGAAGTGAAGGTGAAACAGGTTGTCCACGGATAACCCTTTCTTTGTCAACTTCTTTTTGGTGGGTCTTCAAATAGTCGTACAACAATCCGTATGTAGCATGATGAAGATTCTTAGCTTGACGGATGAAAATGACATACTTTTCCCAATCAGGACCAAGACTACTCAGGAACTTAGTGTTGACAACAATTCTTGGCATGATGATGTTGTGTTTGTCCAAGTCATTGATGATGTCTGAGAATCGATGATGATATGACTCTAATGTCTCTCCAGGTTCAATCATGAAGTGTTCATAAGCCAAGTAGATTTTGGATTCCATGTCTTCTTGATTGAGTTCAGTGCCTTCCATGAGAAGATGAATATGTTCCCACATTGCTTTAGCAGTCTTCTGAGCATCAACACTTCGAAGGATTGGATTGGGTAATGCCAAAAGTATGTATTGCATTGCTAGCTCACCGGCTTCGAAATGTAGAAGTTCATCAGCAGTGAGGTCAGAAAGAGTTGCAATGTTGGTGACATCACCTCTTGGTGGAGTAGCATTTGGATCTCCGGGTGTAATGACAGTAGGCATCTGAAATGGTCCTTCCATGATGACCTTCTTTAAGAATTTTCCATGTGGCTTCTTTAGATCACAAAACCTAAAGAACCTTATCACCCATTGATCGTAGTTTCCGGGAGTGAACATTGGAGGTCTATCAAGTGATCCAGCCTCATGAATGGATTGTTGGCTACTTAAAGCTTCACACATCTTTCTAAACCATGACGGTTCCTTCATAGTATTCCTGGCCGGATGTTGATTGTGAATGTTTGTGTAAGGTTGTACTTGAAGACTTGGTGGTGGTTGAACCATTTGTGGTGGAATTGCTCCTTGTTGTGGAAAATGTTGTTGTTGAAATTGTTGTTGATAAACTTGTTGTTGTAGATTGAATTGTTGTTTTTGTTGACTGAGTTGTTGTTGTTGAGGATACACATGAGGAAAGTAGTTAGAGTATGGTGGTTGAGACATCTTGAAAACTTGTGTTGTAAAATGGATCTTTGTAGTCGAATGAAACTTTGTTGATGAAGAGTCCTTAGGCATAGAAACCAAGCTTAGGCAAAGAAAAACTTAGGCGTAAAAACACCAAACTTATGCGTAAAATGAATATTTACGCGTAGGATTAGCTTACGCGTAAGATTTGAGAAACACTAAGGTTAGGCGTAAACTGAAAGTTAGACGTAGAAAACTTATGCATAAGATTAGCTTATGCGTAAGACAAGGCTTAGGCGTAAGAAAATGCTTAGGCGTAAAAGATCTACGCGTAAGTTTTAGCTTATGCGTAAAATTAGAGTTTTGCCCAAAAAATCCTTTACACTAATCTCAGTGTAAAAGATATCCAAAGTCGAAGTGTTTTTAGGCTTATCCAAGCAAGAAAACACTGAGTAAACCAAGAAAACTGTAGATCAAACCACGGATAACTTACGCGTAACTTATGGGTTTTGTTACGCGTAGAATTTTCCAAAACTGAGATTTCAGTCCAAAATTTTTCTAAACCAGATTTTTGTGATGAGACAGCTTCAATATCACCAAAATAACACAAAAGTGTGAAACTTGATGATCCAAAACTTTAATACACCTTACGCGTAGAACCAGCTATACGAATAAAACCAAGCTTAAAAACCAAGTAATACACGTAAAGTTTGAAACTTTTTGCCAAAAACTTAAACTTTAACACCAAATAACCTTTAAAGTACAAGAATCTTGAATTTGAAAGTGTAAAATTTAAAGCTTTTTGCGTTTGAAAGTTTGAGACCGAGAGTTATGCGTAGAACCAAAACAAACTTCAAAAAAAACAAAATCCTTTCACCCAACTATTTGGTGATTGATACCACTGTTAGGTCGCCATATTAGTAACACAAGCATCAATATGTAAGAAAGATAGATAAGATAATCGGTTGAACACTTAACACACACACACGTATGAATGAGACAAGTTATGCGTAGGAGTGAAATGATAAAATGAACAACCAACCCTCAAGTGAGGGTTTACAAGATTATTTATAAGAAGGAACTAGGGCAACATGCAAGTTCCCTTCTTTTCCTTTATGGGCTTGGGCCAAGGTTTATGGGCCTTCTACATAAGCCTTAGCAAAATAACAAACATAAAGGCCATAATTAAGCTAACTATTACATATTAATTACTAACACTTGAATTCTAGTTTAGGAGTGATTCCAACAAAAACACCCGCCATGGCTGCAACCACATTGCCTATGATGTGGCTACCCTGCCAAGATACGATTTTTTTGTCCGATAAAAAATTTCAAGAAAAGTTTCATCATCGCCTAATTTAAGCATATATAATGTATGCTCATATAAAAGTAATTATGTAAGCCCCCGGTTAGAAACTTCAGTTTTTGTATTAATGCAAGTGAAAGGTAAGGCTCAGATCTACAAATGTATGGACCGTACAAAACACCCGCCAGATTTACCATATCCAAGTGATTTGATATTTTTTCTTTTTCTACTTTTACGTTTCCATATCAACAAAAAAAAACGCACACAACCCACCCATGGCTGAACCAAAACAAGGCTCAGATCAGCAAAACAACATCAGGACGTAACCACCCATGGCTGCAAAATAATGCTATAAAATTGCCATGCCAAGATATGGTACATCGCATCATTTGATTCATCGTCATCACAGCCTCTTACATATCACATTACTGTTGCCAGTCAAAAAGTTTTTTTTTTTTGTTTTTTAGTCTATTTGAAATGATAACAGTTTTGACAATAATATATATCAGGTATTGTTGATCAAGAATATTTGCATGTGATTTTCAGATTTTCAACTGTCAGTTTTGACAATAATATAGGTCATGAATCAAGTGTCATTCAAAACCAAACATTATTGATTCTGCCTTTGGTAGGTGTGGTTTTTCCTATTTAATAGTGGACACACTTAATTCAGCATTAACCCTACTTCACTTTATTCTAAATATGTCAAAAGGTAAAAAAGTTACATTCAAGGCTGATGCTGATGATATGAAATGGTCAATCAAGGCACTAAGAGAGGTCATATTTCCTGAGATTAAAGAGAGATATGGCCCAAATGCTGAACCAAGGGACCAATTACCAGCTAAAATTCTAGAAGAGCTAAGACAACAAGTTTACATGGATCAACAAGTAGAAGGTGGTAAACCACGTGGTATTATTAACATTAAGGTACCACATTGCGAGAAAGGCAAGTCAGCCTATAAAGATGTACCAAACCAACAAGGATCTGTCTCTAAGGGGCCATAGTTTGCCATTTATGTTCTTCGAAATCTTTTGTACATTAATTATTAAATACCAATGCTTATATAGAAGTAAATCTGTTTGCCATTTATGTTCTCACATAGTCTTAACAATTACATAAAAGTAAATCTGTTTGCCATTTATGTTCTCATAACATTGGAGATTTGATGTGACACTTATTGGACCATAAAAAAAGTACTAGAGAATGCCACATGTCATAATATGAATGGAGTCGAGCAGTTGAGCAGTTGAGCATGGCCTAAATGGGAAAGAGATAAGAAAGTAAGGCTCAGATCTACAAATGTATGAACCGTACAAAACACCAGCCATGGCTGCAACCACATGCCCTAAGGTGTGGCTACCCCGCCAAGATACGGGTGTCATTGAATTATAGTACGATAAACCATTTGCAGAAAAGGTTCATCATCGCCTGACTAACTAAATTATCAACTACTCTTATAGCACAGATTTTAAGTGATCAAAAATTGCTTCCAGGCAGATATATATATATATATATATATATATATATATATATATATATATATATATATATATATATATATATATATATATATCATAATATGTGATAATTAAAGTAAGAGACACCTTATTGACGCCTTCACGAAACCACGAGATGTCGTTCGTTACTCCGTCTGCATAATAGAGCGGCATTTGCTCATCAAGGATCATTGTCGCCCAAAATGGGCTAACCATAACCCAATCAGCATCATCAGGTCTAAAATGCATCATTAAATCCACAAACAATCCAACATGATGTAATTTCAAAATTGAAACAGATCATCTATTAGGTACAAAACACCAGCACATAAAGCTTTGAACTATATTGAAAGATATTGGATTTCACATACACATCAAACCATAACACAAAGTAGGCGTACAAGAGGTTTTTAGAGAGAGAAAGTTAGAGGTTTGGGAACTTTAGTGAGAGAAAGAATAATCTTATTATGAGCTCCAACTCTCTACCTTAGAAGGTAGAGAGTATTTATAGTCTTACAATAAAACGCCACACAACGGGCTGTGGATCAGGCATACAGTGGGTAAAGACCCGTCCGTCCTCCACGGTGTTACTTAACTAAATACTACTTAGCTTAAAATAACTACGACTACGAGCTTTCTAACGATTACATATACTTGAGGTGACCGACTCTTTAATACCTGGAATTTCTAATTCCTAACAATCTCCTCCTAAGGGAGGTCACCTCAAACATATACTAAAATTACATTGAATACAAACAGATATTACATTAACAATTGTTCTTGCATTCTTGATGTAGTACTTTGCTCCGAAGCTCGTAGTCATTGATTCCTCTCATTGCATGTTTGGTTAATCCAAGTGGAGGCCTTTTGCTGATCCACGTGATAATAATTTTAAGACAGCTTTTGAGATCATCAGCTAACAAAAATCTCTGAGACATCCATTGTGGTGTTGGTATTATGTGATGTTGTGACTTTCGGACCGACATGCTCACATTCTGGATCATGATATCTTCTCATCAGAGTAGCGGAAGCTTTCGTTGATTCATGATATTGGCAGCAGCGTAGCAGAAGCATGGAGTGAAAATATCAGAGTCATTGATGCACTTATCATGATATTTTGAGAAATGAATGTATTGTGTGAGCATGCGGCTATGGATTGACCGCTTCATTCTGATCAGCTGCAAACGTCGGGAGTACCTGCATACAACAGTTAGCAATAAAGCGCACGAAAGTGTCTTTGATCACTTTCGTTGAATTGAGGTACACGGCCCACGGTTCCCCGTTGATCAGTACAAGTACTGACTGTGATCAGGTATAATTCCGAAGAATTTCCTTGACAGGGTTTCAAAGCTGCTCTAGCTGTTCTCAAACCGGAACGTCTCAAAAAAGACAGCACGGAGTGAGTGAACCAGCGAATAGAAATTCACTCATTGATGAAAAGATATTTGAAAAACAATCGTGTATCGCACAATAGAAATTGTTTTTGCAATACAACGAAGGATTTAATGAAAATCAATTATCAATCATAAACACCTTTTGATTTGAAATATTCGTACACGGTCGATGTGTTAAAGAAAAGAGTTTTTAAGCACAATGACCGGTTTTTCAAAAGTATCAGTCAATCCATAACCTGAACCAGGATTGATTCAAAAGATTTAATCGCTCCATTGTTTCTGTTCAGTTGTCACATGGTTGATCTATTGAATAGATCTCACATGCCACCTACCAGGAGCTTGTTTGATGTTGGCTCCAGAAGGCTTTCCATCTTCATTGTGAATATGTATGCATACTCGGATGTTCTGGGAATACCACAAGGATATTGCGTAGGACTCAAGGTATAATCTCTCTTTCCACATTGTGTGAAACAGAGAGTCTTCATTGAATGTGTCCTAATGAGATTTATGGATGATCTCGTGGCTCTAGACTCAATTTGTGCATATTTGGATCCTGTATCGGAGACTAGGGAGAGGGTCTCCTTCTTCAATATCAACAATCTCAAAGAGAAAGTCGATAGATTATGTAGGTTCCCCGTGAGAATGAAACAAGCCCTTATAAGAGGAACTTGAGTGGTTTAGGAAGTTGTAGTGCAGAGCGTCACTGGGTCCATGACGTCTTGTCTTCAATACCAATGTTACCATCAGTAGCATATGAATTGTACCTGGTTTCTGCCCTATGGTTGAATAAATGGAGGGCTATTTCTTTTCACCCTTTTCTCATTCAATTCTTTTTCATTCTTCAACCCCTGCAGTGCTTACCGAGACTTCATAGCTAGAACCTTGTTGGGTTTGTTCTAGTACTAGCTCTGTCTCAGTCCGCACTCTTCCTATATCTCCTTTTTCTCCTTTTATCATCATACCTAAGGACTTCTACACTAACTAGTGGATTGTCCCTGGGTAGATCCCTCCGGTTCTGGCGGATCATGGGAACAAATACCTAACCTTATCATCCTTATATCACCATACATAAAGTAAAGTTGGTCGGTCTATTTGGTATTGTTCATCTGCCATTGGAACCAATTGAAAACCATTTGAAAATCAATCCAGATACTTGTGATATATAATCAAAGCATTTTGTACCTGAATTGTTTTTGATATTTTTAGAAGAACAGCTCCCCCTCAACATGTGCATCAAGTATTTGAAATCATTTTGCACACGGAGGCAAGAGAAAGAATTAACTTCTTTGATTACCATTTTCTAAAAGATATCACCATCACTTCCCTAATCAAATCAAGTAGATAAAGCATTTTGGGGAAGGATGAGGTTTTCAAAGTTTTGCTCCCCCTCAATATGTGCTTCGAGGTTTGAAAACAGTTTTGCACATACTAGAGAGAACCTGCACATTGAGATAAATGATCACGTTTCAAATCATTATGGTTTAAGATAGATGCTCCCCCTCAACATGTGCATGGAAAATTTGAAATCGTTTGGCACATGTGGGAAGGAGAGCTTGTACATCCTTATAAAACCATTTACCGAATTATCAGTTTAAATCCAATTTAAATCACAAATTCTCCCCCGATCACAACTATCAAATCCTTTGAGATTTGTGATCTCTTGTAGATTTAAATTGATTTTGAAAGCTTTTAAGGAGAATTGTGACTTGATTATGAAAGCGTTTTAACTGATACGGATCGGATTTTAGGACTTTAAACTCCATTAATTAAATATGCATGAATTTCTTTTGAAAACAATTGAATGACAAATAACTTTTTAATTTAATTGAAATCATTCTCCCCCTCAATCAATGACATAGGTTGTTGATTGAGAGATAGATATTTTGACAAATAAGTCCAGATGATTATCAAAACTAGAGTCCGATTTATTTTTCAAAAACAACTAGTTTTCATTAGATAGTAAGGATTAGTTTAAAGAATCAGAGCAAGAAATATGAAAATATCTAAAGCATGGCTCTGTTCTATCTATGAAAATCGGGTTACTGCCTGAAATGACAATAAACCAGTGTTTCTCTTTCTCCCAAATATATATATATATATATATATATATATATATATATATATATATATATATATATATATATATATATATATATATATATATATATATATATATATATATATATATATATATATATATATATATATATATTTTGTTTGAAAATTCGAACAACATCTAAAGTCCCGTATCATTCTTTGAATGACAGCATCAAGACCGTAGATATAATCGAATCGAGAAAAACATGACAAAATGACAATATTTTTGGAGGATTTTTCGAATTTTTCAAATTTTTATGGATTTTGAAAGTTTTATATTTTTCTATTTGATTTTTGAAGGTTTTATAATTTTGTATTTTGTTTTTCGAATAGATATATACAAGAGATAGATGAAAGAAACCTTTTACTCCTCTTCTTCCTCTTGAAGACGTTTGAGTGTTTCTGGTTGAAGGCTTTTAAGGCCAAGTCGTGGAAGAATAAACTCAAAACGTTCTCTAGGAAGAGCTTTGGTGAAGATGTCTGCTAACTGGTATTCAGTCCTCACAAAGTAAAGTTCCACCACACCGTTTTCCACTTGTTCCCTGATGAAATGATGTCGAATGTCGATGTGCTTTGCTCTTGAGTGTTGTACGTTGTTGCATGAGAGAGCAATAGCACTTTTATTATCACAGTACAGAGGGATTTTGTTAAATTCAAAGCCATAGTCAGATAATTGGGATCTCATCCATAGGATTTGAGCACAACAAGATGACATGGCTATGTATTCAGCCTCTGTAGAGGAAATAGAAGTACTCATTTGCTTCTTTGAAGACCAGCTCACAAGCTTATCACCCAAAAACTGTGCACCTCCAGACGTACTTCGACGAGTGTCTTGACATCCTGCATGATGAGCATCTGCATAGGCTGTTAGTGACATACCGGTGTCCTTCGGGTACCAAAGTCCCATATTGATGGTTCCTTGGAGATACCGAAAGACCCGTTTAACTGCTTCAAGGTGCTTTTTAGTAGGCTTAGCCTGGTATCTAGCACACATGCAAACAGCGAACAAGATGTCTGGTCTACTAGCTGTGAGGTACATCAGGGATCCAATCATACTACGATATTTCGTTTGGTCTACCATGATCCCTGAGTGGTCCTCATCTAGTTTGGTACGTTCAATCATGGGAGTGTCAACAGGGTCACTTCAATTAAATCCAAAATTCTTTAACATCTCATTTGCATATTTAGATTGATTTATGAAAATGCCTCCGGGACTTTGTGAAATTTGTAGTCCTAAGAAAAATGACATTTGTCACATCATTGACATTTGAAATTTAGAACCCATTTCATTTGAAAAACGGTCACACTCATTGGGGTCAGTCGAGGCAAAGATGATATCATCAACATCAATTTGAACATGAATTAAATGTTTGCCTGACTTCCTGGTGAACAATGTTGGATCAACTGCTCCTTTGCTAAATCCGGTAGATAGAAGAAACTTTGATAGCGTATCATACCATGCCCTTGGAGCTTGCTTTAAACCGTAAAGAGCCTTCTTCAAACGATAAACGTGAGTAGGATGCTCTTGATTCACAAATCATTCCGGTTGGCTGACGTAGACGACTTCTTTAAGATCTCCGTTCAGAAATGCCGTCTTTACATCCATCTGATAGACTACCATGTTCTTACTAGCAGCATTAGCCAAAAAGATTCTGATTGCCTCGATTCGAGCATCTGGAGCAAAAGATTCTTCAAAGTCAATACCCTCCTCTTGACGGTATCCTTTAGCAACTAATCGAGCCTTGTTCTTCAACACATCACCATGCTCATAAAGTTTCACTTTGAAGATCCATTTTAGAGCAATAATCATAGCACAATCTGGAGCAGGTACTAACTCCCATACATCAAGTCGATCAAACTCATGAATTTCTTCTTGCTTGGCATTGAACCAGCTGTCTTCATTCATGGTAGTTTTAACATCTTTTGGTTCGATCTTAGAGAGTACGGAGTTGAAGAAGCACCATAAGGCATCGGTTGCAAGTTGTTTCCGTGTTGATACTGGATGAGAGGGATTTCCAATGATGTTGTCTAATGGATGATCGTGAGTCCATTTTCTAAGGTGTTCATGTGGCAGTAGTTGAGGGACTGAGGTAGCAGAGTCGATGTCTCCTGAAGAAGATGGTTCTGATGATGATTCAGGAGCAAATATTTTTTCAAATGGAGCATCTTCAGGAGTAGCAAAGGGATTAACTTCATCATTGATGCCAGAAACAGTTTCATGATGTACATTCGAAGATTGATGATTTGTTGATGAGACTGAGTTATCAGCAGCAGGTGCTTCTTGACTTAATGATATTGTGACTGAAGGATTGACTTCATTCTCAGGGATATGAGCAGCCTCTGTTGTGGGAATTGACAGTTCAATAGCACTTGGCTCATAGAGTTCATCAAATATCGGATCAAACAATTTCTTCAAATCATCTTCAGTTGGAGGTACATATGGAATAGCTGGAGAGGAATTTGGTACAAGGGATGAACCAATGGGACTGTTTTGAAGTGTGGGTCCAGAACTGGATTGTCCAGGAGCCATTTGACAGGTCAGCTCATCAAACGTGACGTGAATTGTTTCCATGATATTTCGGGTTCTCTTGTTGTAGATTCGATATCCTTTTCTGTTTGATGCATAACCTACAAATACTCCAATGTCTGCTTTAGCTTTAAGTTTGCCTAAATCTTGGCCCTCATTAGTTGGATAACATAATGCACCGAACACACGAAGGAATGAAAGATTAGATTTTCTGTTGTGGACAAGTTCATATGGAGTTTTTCCATGAGCAGTGTGAATCAGGGATCGGCTTTGGGTGTATCATGCAGTGGTGATGGCTTCACCCGAGAGAAACATTGGAACTTTTGAGTAAATCAGCATTGTTCTTGCGGCTTCCACAAGAGTTCGATTTCGTCTTTCAACTACACCGTTCTGTTGAGGAGTTCGAGGAACACTTCTTTGATGACTGATTCCAATACTTTCATAAAACTCACTAAGTTGTTTGTTAACAAACTCAGTTCCATTGTCTGTTCGGATGATTCTGACCGTTTTGTTAAGACGAACCTGCAGCTGTTTGATGAGTTTGATGATGATATCTGGAGTTTCATCCGTTGTCTTTAAGAACTTTACCCAGGTGAATCTAGAGAAATCATCAACCACAACTAACACATATTTCTTCCCAAAGATATTCTGCACTCTCATGGGTCCACATAAGTCCATGTGAATTGTATGAAGAACTTATGTGACAGAGTTAGTAGGTTTGGGTTTATGGGCATACTTCTTGCTTTTTCCCAATTGGCATGCTGAACAAAGATGATCCTTTTCATACTTAAGTCTAGGTAAACCTACAACTAAGTCCTTTCTGGAGAGATCATTGATGGTGCCGAAGTTCAAGTGATTGAGACGACGATGCCATAACCATGACTTTATTTTTGAAGCCTTTGACAACAAGCAAATTGGAGAAGACTTCAACATATCTTCGATAGAGATGGTGTATAGATTTGAACCACGTGAACCTCTCAAAAGTTCCTTACCATCAAGTTCTCTAACGAAACAAGTATGTTTTCTGAAGGCTACTTCTAGATCAGAATCGTAGAATTGACCAACAGAGAACAGGTTATGACCAAGACCTTCTACATAATATACCCTGGAGATAACACTTTTACCAACAACATAATCTCCATAACCCATAATTGCACCGAAATGATCATTCCTGAATCTAACTGTCCCGATGAATTTGCTCACGAAGTTCATGAGCCGCGACCGGTCGCCAGTCATATGCTTGAAACAGCCTGAGTCTAGGTACCACAGAACGATTTGAACGATCTGCAGTTGAACACCGACAAGAATGGATAACTGGATATTTGGGATCCCCATGCAAGAATGGTTTCCATTTGGTTAGTAACAATGGTTGGAACACCCACATCAGAAATAGAAGCATTCATATCAGAAATTAAGGCAATGGAATCATTATGAATAGATGCAGTACTAGTGTCTGTATTAGCCCTATTCAAACTGTGCTCACTTCTTAAGGGAATAGTTCTACCAGTAGGCATCCATTTTCTAGTGGGCATTGTCTGATTAGTCTTATGACCAACAGGTATCCAATGATAGCCTATCTTACTAAATGTTCTTCCTGTGGGTTTCCATTGTTTTCTAACTTTCTTTCGCCTTTGCCTTTTTGCCTTCTTAGCATGATATTTTTCATTGACAAGATTCACTGGGGATTTGACAGTATTAGACAAAGTATTCATACCACATTCATGATTAGCAACAGAATTTAAGCAGACATCATTACAAGGTTTGCAAATAGTATCAGAATTCGAATTAATTACAGTACGCCTATGGCTAATACTAGAATCAACACGATTCATTTTATTCGGCTCAAACTTAAAGTTCCTAGATTGGTCTTCTACTCTCTTCCAATGCACATTCTTAGCTTGCGAGGTCCTGTCATTTCTTGTATCGTCTTGAGACTTTGACCTGCTCGCTTTAATGTCACTGATTACTCCTGTAGATGGAATGGGAACATTAGTTGGTTTTGCTACTCTTTGCTTCTCCTGTTTAGATGTGCTGGGATCTGAACTACATGCAGGCACACTAAGGTTCACTTTCTTAACACTAGACGTGCTGGGATTTGTACTTCTGGAAGGCACACTATAGTTCGCTTTCTTAGCATTAACAGATCTGGAATCTGAACTACTTGAAGGCACACTACGGATCACATTCAAAACATCGGGCATCGAATGAATATCATACTTGGCACTAGGCATAGAACATGGAATCAAAGGATTAACTCTCTCACCTAAGGACTTTGGGCATATTGTAATTAAGCATTCTAGAATTTCTTGAGATCGTTTGGCATATAAGCATGCATGCCCAATTGCATTGTCAAGTGGTTTCTCTAATTTATCCTCTTCAACAATCTCACGTAGACATTCTAGACAATCCTTAAGGGATGAGAAATACGTTTGAATAGCAAGTTTGTTATTCCTGAGATGAGGGGGAACATATTTCACAGACAAAGCATATTTGTTACTAGAGTGAACCTTTGATACACCATTCTCCCCATTGGTCATTGGCATTTTCCCTTTTACCTGGCTCTTCAGATTCTCAATTTCCTTTTGCAATGAAGCTATTTGTTCGTTGTTTTTGTTACGAGTGACCTTTATTGATTCAAATAACTCATTGAAATGACGTTTAACCTTTTCATTTTCTTCTATAAAACTTTCGTTTTCCTTTTGTAATGCATTTACTAAGTTTTGAAGATGAAACGTTTGAGAATTCTGAGAATCTAAAGGAGGAGGCATTTGGGAGCCAGTCACATTGTTCTTTTCACCCTTTAATTGAGAGATTTGGGCTTTCAATTTTCTGGTCGTGTTACAATGAGCATGAATCTGTTCATCAAGTTTGTTTATTTGAAAAACTGCATCAAACTCTGGAGCATCTGAGGATGTCTTGATATTTGAAGTTTTTACATTTTCTTTAAGATGTTGATATTTTAGTTGTAGATTAAAATGTTCAACCTCTAATTTAGAAAAATGTTTAACCACATTGTCGTGATCATCCAGTTCAATTTTCTCAGTTAGTTTAGAATTAGTCTTTTCAAGCTCAATGACACGATCATGGGAGACTTTCAGGGCAACAGATAATTCATGAAATAGAGAAGCGTTAATGGAACAATTTGTAGCAGTGAAAAACACATCTTGAGCAACACATTCAGTAATAAGAGTCTCATTTTAATGTATGCAAGTTCTTCCTCTCAATCTCATGATATTTTAGTGCACGCTCATAATCACTAACCTCAACTATCATTGCATCAAATTCCTTTTCCATTTCTTTAATGTCTAAATTCATTCCCTTTTTAAGACTTTCAAAATGATCTTTTAGTTGTTTAAAGAAAGGCATGACTTAAGTTAAATAACATTCTTTTGTTTGCTTAAAACCCCTTTCCCCTTCAGTAATACCAGTGGGTGTGATCCTTTTCTTGCAAGTTTTCTCAAAATCAACAAATAGTTGAAAGATAACGTATTGACTGATTAAGGTCTTGCTTTTAGTGGCAATAGTTCTAGGAACTAGATGCATTGGTGTATTGGGAGGATACACAGTCGCTTTAGGCATTTTCCTAAGAGGAGAGTTTGTTTCAACAATATTTTCCGCTTTCTGCTTATCTAAGTCCATTTTCCAGATAACTTGTTCGGGAGTCAACAATGTTTGAGGCTTAAACATGTTCAAGGAGATCCAATTCTCCTTTTTGTAGTCATGGGGTGTGATAATTATTTTCTTCTCTTTACATTTAGGATCATCTAGTTTCTTGTTCATCTTCTCCCTAGTGACTTCATCTGATTTCTTATCTTCCTCTGTGCACTTAACGTAACTAGGTTTTTGTCTAGGTTTAAGAATTTCATTGCCATCATAAAGAACCTTATGAGCATTTCTAGCCTTTTTAATGACCTCTAGATTTGGTTCATCAACAAGGGGAATGTTATGCTTATCGCTTAAGACTCTATGCTTAGTGATTAAGTGAGCAGTCTGAATGATATTTCCTTGTACGTACAACTTATTTTCAAGCTTGTTTTTCAAAGTTTTTAGATTAGAAAAATCATTCAAAAGTTTTGATTCCTTAATATTGAATTCTTGCTTAAGCATTTTAACATTTTCTTGAAGTTCTTGTTTTTGCTTAGCAGTTTTAGAAAGCTTTTCTTGTAAGGAGTTTAACTCTTGTTTTAATACTTCTTCTCTAAACCTACTTTTTCTAATAGTTGTACGCATTTGGTCATCCATTTCCTGCTCACGGGTGGTCAACTCAAATTTTGCACGTTGTTCATAAATAGCAACACGTTCTTTATAGGCATTCAGTTCAGAGATGACAGAATCATCAGGGGCACATGCAGTGAATTCATCAAAAACATAATCATTATTGACTGCAGAAGATGCATCACTTGGTGCAATCACACTTTCACTTTGTTTCACATATTGATCATATGGGACAACATTTATATTACCCATATTTTCAATATCTGACTCAATAAATACAGTTGATTGTACTTCGTTATGTATCTTTTGCTCATCAACTTCATCGTATAATTTTAATACCTCAAAAATGAGTTTGTCTTTGGATGGACCAGCTTGTGGTGATGAAGAGACTTTAGGAGAGACCATTGGAGAAATGCTAGCCATGAAGATGGTTTGTGCAGTGGGTTCTTCATCAACATCAGAGTCGTATGCATCACAATCAGCTACTTGAAAGGCATTCTAATGATTATGGCCTATCTCCTAAATTGGTTGCTCATCCACATCTGCATCATATGTCTTAGCATTTCCCTCAGCCAAGAACAACAACTCCTCTTCATCCAAAGCTGCACCATTATCCTGAGCTTGCACAAGCAACATCTTATCCCTGAAGTACTCGGCATTCTGAGGGCGTTTTGGCGATGTGCAGTTCCTTGCAATGTGTCCCTCACCTCCACAATTGTAACATTTGATTGGCTTTGCTTGACCCTGATTACCATTCCTTCCCCTATTCTGATTTGCAGCATAACCTCTACCAGCTCCACCTCTTGCTTGTTCGTACTGTCGTTCATGAACTGGCTGCACCATAACCTTCCCATCTCTGACAGTGGCTTGATTATGTGGATTGGAAGCAGTTCTGAGATTGTTGTTGGTGTGTGGAAGAGAGTTCATGTTTTGACTAATCAGGAGAGCTAGTTGATTAATGAAGTTTTTCACGTGTGCATCAGCATCAGCTTGTTTGAACATAGGATCAGGAATGAGTTTGTGATTACCATTACCCATGGGTATGACTTGTGAGGCTTTGGTTGTGATTCCGATGTTTGAGTAGAAGGCAGCTGAATCATGTTAGGAATTGGAAATTCCATTAGTTAAAGTGTCGGTCACCCCAAATGATATCTAGCCTAAGCTAGCACGTAGACTTGTCATTATTTATGTTATTTAGTAGTTAATTAGTAGAGTAGTATAGTTTAGTGCTACACCGTGGAGGAAGGACGGGTCTTTACCCATTGTATACCTGATCCACAGGCCGTCAGGAGGTCGTTTAATTTGTAACCTATAAATACCCTCTACCTTGCAAGGTAGAGGGTTGGATGTTCTTTGGTAATCTAATATTCCACAAGTTTCTCTTTCTAGAATATCCCACTTTCTCTCTCTCTAAAAATCATCTATATGCTTAAAGTGTTAATGTTATGATATGTATGTGAAATCCAATAACTTACAAATGGTATCAAAAGACATGGTTAGATCATCTCTTACATATCTTTGGATTTCTAGTGGTTTTTAGGTGGTTTTTGAGTTTGAAAAAGTTTAGTGGTTTTTTGCATCATTTGGTTGATTTCTTGTGTTAAAGCTTGGATTTTGTTAGTACTTATGTGTTTAGAATCATCACAAGTGTTTAGGTTTTGATTTGGTAAGCTTGAATCATCATGGTTGGGTTGTTTTTGGATTGAAAAGTGATGTTTGTGAGTTTTTCTAGCTAGCGACTTGACCCACGGTGTGTTTTTCTTGTTAGCGAGTTGCTTTACAATTTGGTAGCGAGTTGCAGTTTGAGTTGCTAGCGGTTTAGGCTTAGCGACTTGTCTAGTGAGACAAGCCGACAAACATTACACTTAGTGGATTCTCCACTACGGGTAGCGACTTGGTAGAAGTTAACGACTTGTACTTTTGTTCGTTAGCGACTTGTTGTTAGCGATTTGGTGCATAGCGAGTTGCTATTTAGCGACTTATCATATTAGCGACTTGGATCTTAGCGAATTGCTGTCAAAATTTTGCTAGCAACTAGAAGCTTAGCGAGTTGCTATTTAGCGACTTGACTGTTGTTTTAGCGACTTGGAATTATAGCGACTTAGTAGTCAGCGACTTGGTTCAAAATCCCTAGCGACTTGGGTGTTAGCGACTTGCTATTAAACTCTTAGGTACTTGGTATTTAGCGACTTGGATTTTTAATACCTTGGTGTAGTGAAGCAAGATACTTAAACACAATGTCTTACACCACTGACCCTTTAATCACCAAAGTACTTTCTCTCTATGATACCACACAGAATAATGAAACAGGATGCTTCCCTGAATGCTCTACATTTAATGATTCAGCAACGTTTAATCAAAACAACTCAGATGAGTCACTCTTAATGTTGACAAACGATGCAAAGAAAATGGAATGCACCAGTGAGCCCTTCCAACATCTCCATCAGCATCTCAAACTTCTTTTATCTACAACTATGGATCGAACAAGCAGTGCTATCCTTCGTCAGGATTTTCTCATATTGACAAGAACTGTGTTACTAAACTTAGAACAACTAAGGATTCAAACTACCAATGAAAAGTTCTCAACTGATGAATCTAAAGCAGCTCTTCAAACAATCTTCAATCAATTTCAGCCACTTATCCGGGGGGAATATTCCTCAGATTTTGATGATGACATGACTGGAATCTCATTCAAGAAGTACACTGGAATGGAAATTCATGAGTTCAGAAACACATTTATTCAACTCATGAGTAATATGGAAATATACATCGAGGAATCTGTTAAAGAGAATGATAAGCTGAATGAAATGAATGAGTGTCAAGAGATACTATGGAAAGATTGTGACAGGCCACACAATATATCAGTTGAACCAGTGAATGATACCGAATGCAGAAGTTCAGTTGCAATGAAAGAGGATGAAGACAACAGTACTGATCTCAAAGACTCAGAG